>JBCHJU010064385.1:0-11271 GCA_039654505.1 Plocamopherus imperialis | reverse complement strand
TTATTATTATTATTATTATTATTATTATTATTATTATTATTATTGTTGTTGTTGTTGTTGTTGTTGTTGCTGTTGTTTTTGTTGTTGCTGTCCTTGCTGTTTTTGTACGGGGTGAGGTGCAACATAACATGGACAATATAAGATGATGTGCACAATTTTATTAGCACTTTATTTTCCCAGCAGTTCCCAAGGAATGTTTACGTGTAGGCCTACACGTCAATCACTCACGCCTGAGTTGCTGTGCTAAATACAAAGTAGGGCGCGTTTTAATACTTCATGAAATCAGGAAGCCCATAGGGAATGAAAGGCTGCGAGGCTTTAATACCCTTCGTCCTGTTGAACGCACCGATCTTTAACTATTTATGTAGCAGAAGCACGTCTATCGGTATGAGTACGATTTAACTCTTTGATTACAATGTGCCCATATATCGGGATGAGCACGGTTCGTGATCAATGACGTAAATTATCCTCATGCGGATTGTTGGACTCATCGTGCTCAAAGAGTTAAATCGTCCACATTTATTATGCAGATAGATCGGGGATTTGTAGAGAGTGAGTTAAAGCTAATGCGGGTGCAAGGTACTCCCTTCCTAACCTAGCTTCCGTTTCCCTGAGGCTGTGATATTGACTTTTTGGGGCAATCTGTGTATTGAGAGTAATAGTTTACCGAGTGCAAGGACATTTCACATTGTATTCAATTCTGGAGTAAAAGTAATACGAGAAATATTGACATAATAGTGATTTTTGCTCAGTTTCTGCGCTTAAAAGCTCTGCCCATAAATTGTGGTAGGGTTGTTGTTGTTGTTGTTGTTGTTGTTGTTGTTGTTGTTGTTGTTGTTGTTGTTGTCGACATTATTTTGCTTTTGTGGTGAGCGTGTTGGAGAATTTTCAGATTAATCGACAAACAGGGGACTTGTTAGAGATAGCAATGAAGTAGAATGCAATTAATGTGAAATGGAAAATCGTGACAAGATGAAGCAATGGCATCTAGCTCCAGCTTCACGGCTTACAAGGAAATGGAGTTAAAAGCAACCTCCTAAGGAAAAAAACCCAAACTCACATGAATTCAGTTACCATGGATTGCATAGTGACAAAGGAGGCGGAACTGTTGCATTTCTTTGGTACAGTAATATCGATAGACTATAGTGGCCAATCAACGTAGAAACGATGTTAACTCTTTATTTACCGAATAACCGATGTATCGACATGAGCACGATTGACCTCTACATTTTGCCATAAAACTATATCTCTATCGGTATGAGCACGATTGACCTCTACATTTTGCCATAAAACTATATCTATATCGGTATGAGCACGATTGAACTCTACATTTTGCCATAAAACTATATCTATATCGATATGAGCAGGTTGTTCTCATGCTGATATTGGGCTCATGGTACAAAGAGAGTTGAATCGTGCTCATGCCGATACATCGGCGATTAGTACATTACATCTAGTGGATGATCTAAGGATAACATTCATTAAGCAAAAGGTTTATTTCCATTTCAACTTCTACCTTACTATCATCTGCTGTCAGCCCCAGAAGTAGTGTAAAAGCTAAACCAAATTTGCCAATAGCGCCACAAGATGTTACACTTTCTTAAAAGCACCAAACCACACGACAGAAACTGTGGATTAGGTCACATAATTATAGACCCAAATTTTATTTGAATTTGTGAAAAGAAACAATAAAAAAAAACAAAAAACAAAAAACAAAAAAACAACAACAAAAAAGCGAAAAAAAAAAGACAACCCCAAAACAACGACAAATAAATAAATAAATAATAAATAAATAAATACATACATAGATAAATAAATAAAAAACATAAATAAATAATCAGGTAAATAAAATGCTGGTATACAATCAGATTATAGGTAGACAAATCAATAATATTCTTATTAACATCTGCATTGAAAGTTACTGCAATCGTTTATCGGTCATAATATGTTTTTAACAAATTCTGTCAAACAAGATCAGAAAGGTCAGCTTTTTTTTTAACGTGAGCTGCGAATTTCAAGTTGTGTGCTTGATGCTTTTTGTCAAATTAATCTCTCTCTTGTATTTTACTACGCATACTGCAATGTGGTTTTGTTTTTTTTTGGGTTTTTTTTTACCACAATGTACCTCAATAACGACAAGTATAACTGCTAATACTCCATAAAAACAAGTCCTTAAATCCTTATAATAATTTGATTTTGAGTAAATTTTCATTGAATAGAAACTTATTTATGGCTGTTATGCACAGCCAATTTCACATGAATCGACTGCTTCTCATTAAAGTTTCAGATATTTTCGAATCGGCCGCCAAAACACCATTCATGCTCGACAATTCTCCATGCGTGAATGGTACATTCACTACACAATGGAAAATACATGTAATATTAAGCTATGCCTAATTCGCGCAGTCAATGGCTATTCCTTTGTCGGACTTCATAATCAGGCTAAGGAACGTAAAAAGTTAATTAGACTTGATTTAGATTAGTCATTGATCGAATCACTTCATTTTATATCGAAACTGACATGGCGTGTACTTGGGAGCGCCGGAAAACTTTTTGCGTCAACTTTTATGTCTGGACAAGCTCAATTGTGTAAACAATGCGGCTTTCAGGGATTGTTTTGGAGGAAGACATGCTCAATTCAAATCTATGGTTCCAAAATGGTCTGGCATATTTCGTAACTTTTGGTTTTTTGGTTTTTTGTTTTGTTTTGTTTTTGTTTTGTTTTGTTTAGAATTTAAATGCTAAAGACCGTTGCATCCAGAAAAACCCCCAACTTGGGCTGCCATTTTAAAACATGACAGAATTTGTCCATTTTGGATTGGATCGAAGACGAAAATCGGTTACCCATAACGGTCAACTTCGATCGTTTCTCAACTTCTATCGTTTCCTTCAGGTCCTTACGAAACGCTTCGAAAATGGCTTTTTTCTCTTAAGTGAAGCGGGGAAATATCTTCTGTACCATCATTAAGTTTTAATGTTTCCGTTTTTTATTACTGAGTTTTTACAATGCATGTATTGATTTAAAAGTGTCTATTTTTAAAAATTTGTTTTCAAACTATTTTCAGTTTCTTAAGGTAAAGCTGTACAATATTGGCATACAAAATGTCCAAATTCAATTGTTTTAGCCCATGCTGTTTGCTTTAATTTTCACATCAGTTCAATGAGTATTGTTTATAGTAACTTTCTTAGAGTTCCCTTTTTGTGGACACTCGGTATTATTATTAAAATAAGATACCAATGTCACCGCTACCAGCATCACCACGACAAGAACAAGAACAAGAACGAGAACAACAACAACAACAACAACAACAACAACAAAAACAAAAACAACAACAACAAACACTGAACAAAACCAAGAAAATTACTTGAAGGAGAAAAAGGATGAAAAACACGAAAAGTAAGAGGAATAAAAAGACCATAATACAAAAGAGACAAACAGGAACACTGGGCATTGGCGATGACAGGGAAAATAGAGGGTACTTACACATCCACATAGCACTATAAGTGGTTCCATGACACTTGGTTTTAGAAAAAGACCCAGTGTGGGTAATGCCACAATACTTTAAATAACTACATTGTGATCCGTAGTGGAAAGGGACGCATTCATTGCTTTCACACTTCCAGTACTTGCAATAGCCTGCAAAAGAAGAGTGATATATTCACATGAGCATGGACACGATTTATGTCCTTGACTACATCGCAATGGCTCGATGAAATAGATCTGACACACTAGATCTAGAGAATTTCATTGGGCCCCATACAGAGGGAAGACGTTTTTATAGAAAGATAGTTTTTTTTTTTTTGTTTTTTTTTTTTGATCCCCTGAGACTTGAATCCGACACAGTGGCACCGAATAAACTCACCTAGGAGTAGAAGAGATTCTTCTTACTAACCAAGACGATACAATCCTAATGTTTAATTAAACTTTTGACATTAAACTGCTATAGGCCGAATGTTCCTTTATTATAATATTAATAATAGTAATAAAAATGCATGTACAGTAGAGTTGCTCTAAGAACCCGCCGTAGTATTTTGTTTTTGCTTCAATGAGTCGTCTTCCCCGTGTTCTGAACTTGTGCTGTGAAAGCCCCCGACTATTTTTTTTTATTTTTTTTATTTTTTTTTTCAGCAAAATTTAGGAGAGGCCATTCTGAAAAATCGTTTTTGTAATTTTCAAGAGACTGAGTAGATCTGCCGTGATGCTCAAAAATTTCAGCCGGAGAGCCAACGATGAAAACATTTTTCTTTTTTTTTAAGACAGGATTGTTGCTGTCATTACTACTACTATGATTATTATTGTTATTATTATTGTTATCATTATTGTTGTTGTTGTTATTATCATTATTATTATTACTGTTGTTATGATTGTTGTTGTTTTTACCGTTATTATCATTATTATTATTATTATTATTATTATTACTATTATTATTTTTATTGTTATTATTATCATTATTTGGATTATTATTATTATTATTGTTATTATTATTATTATCACTATTAGTATGCTATTTTTAGGATTATTCTTCTCATATTATTGTTATTATTATTATTATTATTATTATTATTATTATTATTATTTTTATTATTATTATTATAAGCGTTAATCATTCGTATCATATGTTGACTTTAGGATTATCAGTATATTATGATTGTATCTTTCTTTTCATTATTGTTATCAACAATATCAAATTATAATCTTTAAATGATAAATACCGCAATAATGCTCATCCCAACTACTTGAATGACGGTCAATGTCGCAGTCATTATACAAGTCACAAACGGCTTCCTTGGGAATGCATCGCTTGTTGTGTGGACACTGGAATTCCCTTGCTGGGTCGCATAATATCTGGACACTGTTTCTTGAAGGGTCTAGCAATCGGAAATTGGGAAGAAATCAGTACACTACAGTTTTTAAAAAAACAAACAAACAAAAAATGATTAAACCGATGTGAAAATAGACTTAAAACCTCAGTTTATACAATTTGAAGTAAAACCATGATTAAAATAGGTCTCAGTAGGATACAAATCTAGTGTTGTAGTAATGAGGAGAGAATTTATATTTCACGGGTAAATTTCACCTTCAAATAGCGCTAGCGGCAATTTGCCAATGAAGACGCAGTTGTAAGTTATTGGTAACTTTCTGGCAATATTGATATGACATAAATTTATAATCATATTCAGAACAATAATAGTGGAATTGTCTGAAATATGAAATTATTTTTTTCTTCGCTTAATCGCTCTAAGATTGCTATTGACAAAGAGCCTAATAACTTGAAATGTGTATTTGATGAATATTTTTTTTCATATATATTGTAACTGTATGCTATTTCTTTAAATGTTGTTTAACCTAAATATATAAGGAGTCTTTGCATTCTGGCAGCTACTGGTAGTTAAGCTTCCCTCCAAAGGATTTTATGGGATTATGTTTTTCTGTTAGTGGATCATGACAATGTGAGAAAAAAAGTTAGCATAAAAAAGTTGCACATTGAAGAGTCAAGCCCATTTTTCTAACCCTATAACGTTTTTACCTTTCCCACGTCATAAAGACGTGGATTTGTCATTCGTCTCGCTTACAATTTTCAGAATAAAATTGCCTTTCATTTGATACGTCATACGGCATGATACTATCATTACAGCACAGACCGGTCATGTAAAACTGTTGACAAAAATGACAGAATTCGCATAATTTTTATGATTTGAAAGTAGAAAAATATTTTTTTTCGAAATAATCCAGCTTGCGAATCAATGATGCATGCATCTAAAAAATGAAAATGCCCAACATTTCGTTTTTGAACAAGATGCCTACATGATCTTGTTATGATGCCCTTATTGTATCATATCATACGACATATCAAATGAAAGGTAATTTTATTCCCACCATTTTGAACTTTTCGAATAATTTATATCAATGGTAGAGGTAAAAACGTGTCGTACTGGAAAGAAATGCAGGTAGCGACGTATCAATTGGCACACCTCTTCAATGTGCAATTCATTCTGTGCAAACCTTTTTTTTTTCATTCCTCACATTACCTCGCCCTATAACAATAAAACAATATAAAATCCCCAGAGAAGCAGGGGCTACCAATTGCCCTAAAACTATTAATTATATAATCTGATCTGATATAATCTAATCTGATCAAATCTAATCTAATCTCAACTAACCTAATCTAACCTATAACGTTATAAATCCTACACACTTCATCTAACGTTAATATTAAAATTTATGCACCTCTGTAGATGCGAAAATGATTTTCGCCGTGTCATTACTTCAACCCACTAACATGACGTAGTACTTGGATTGTCGTAAATGTCCATTTGTGACAATGTAAATATAATGTCTCTTTTCCAATGGCGTTCTTATGGAGCATTTTTCTTCACATTTCAGAGAAACTTCCATTTCTCTCTTTGTTGGCAATGGATTCTTAAGCATTCTAATGAGCGCCTACATTCTCATTGCTTCCAATCTTTTCTGATTTATCATTGTCCATGTTTTGCAGGACCAAAGAGTAGAAGAAAATACCTAAACAGTATGACATCTTCGAGGTCACATATGTTTTTGAATTGGCATATCGTCTTATTATGTTCTTTCCCTTTACTTTTCTCTTTTCTCTTTCTATTGTAACGGTCACGAAGATTCTCTTCTATTCGCTTACTGGGTCTTAATTGGAAAGTAACGTTCATCATTAGCATTACCATGCGAAATGGATTTAGGACCTGAACTGACACTGAGAGCTCTGCTTTATCATTTCAGAAATTGTTTCTATAAACAGGTAGAAACAAGTATGATGCAAGGGGCTTCATTATAGCACAATGGAAAAGATCTGGCACATTATATCTAGACAATTTCAATGAACCCAATATAAGGAGTATATTGGCTTGGTCAGTAAGAACGTTCTTCTATTCTTGGGAGAAGCGATCCGGTGCCACTGTCCCGGGTTCAAGTCTCAGTAGATGCATTTTTTTCTTTCTTATTTTTCTATCTAAAATTCTTCCCTCTGTGTTTGTAATTATTCTCTATGGGGGCTTATTGAAATTGTCTAGATCTAATGTGTCAGATCTATTTACTTTTCATTGTTCTATAAACAGGTGTAGCCTTCTTATTCATCTGTAAGTACAACGACTCCGAATGTAGACTTCGTATAGCTTTACTTGCTTATCTAGATATGTCAGCCTAATGCGGCTACCCCTGAAACTTCTATTGGTTAGAATTTCGGAAAGATAATAGTGGAATAAAATGTATGTGAGAATGACAACTTACCTAAAGCACCGCAAAGATTCTCATCTGATCCGTCTGAGCAGTCCGTCTTTTGGTCGCACACTTCGGAGTACGGAATGTAGTCATCGCTGCATTGAAACATCACGCGACCAAAGTCAAAGTTCTCGGCATCGGGCAAAGTTGAGAGGGCGTTAAAGTTTGACTATTGAACAAACAAGACATGCGATTTATTATTATATATATACTGCATTGGATGGAAGGAATTGTTAATAAGGCCGGACCACTAAAATCTCTTTACAAACATATTATTATATTACTTTAACTATTATTATTATTTTTTTATTACTATAATAATAATAAAATATAATAATAATAATAATGATAATAATTACTATTATTAATATATTATTATTATTATTATCATTATTATTATTTCTATTAATTTTATCATTATTATAACATTTAGGTTTGACTTATTTCTATACTTAGAATGTTAATATTTTCAAAGATGTTTAACCCGTAGCTTCCAATTTTCCGTTATATTATATTACACTCACCAAAGATTGCCCATTCATAGCTTTTTCATGGTAACAAAATTCTTAGAGGATAACTCAATATCAAGTTAGAATGACAAAGCATATTTTATGTTAAACGCGACACCGACTACTTCTCTTTGACATGGCGCTGGATAGTCTACAATATTGGATTAAAACACCGCTGTGGCAACAATCAATCAAATCAAACCGCGAATGTTGACGATGATAAAAGATAAAAACCAAAACAAAAAGCTAAAAAAAAAAAAAGAAAAAAAAAAGAAAAGAAAAAGAAAAAGAAAGAAAGAAAAGAAAAGAAAATAGGAATAATAACGAATAATCAAATAAAAAAAACAACAACAAAAAAACCCACAACAAATAACAAAAGCATAACAATTTCTTTCTTGTATCGTTTCGTGTTTGTGGACACGTTCAGTACTCTCTTTATTTCTCCATAGCATTGCCAATCAGATGCCATCATATAATTGGGATATTTATTTGGATATTAATATGCCTTTGTCATGTGTTACTTGCTAAGTATATTGCACTTAAAGTGAATGACTTTCTTACATCCTACTATAAAATCTATATTTCTTTGGTTTTTAAATTAAATTCATTGCGTTTATTTTCTGTTGCTAATGCATTTTGGAAAATTATGTAAATGATCCAGCAATTTGGGGAATGAAATAATTATGTATATTTATTGCACCGACAGTTTTATCATTTACTTTTAGTAAAGTTTTAGGTCTCGGCTATTTTTAATACTCATATGAAATCAATTCCGATAACTGAATTACCTTAATAGTGGCGAATTGTAACTTAACATTGAACACAAAAAGAACTGAAACATCAATTGAATACGAACAAAGTTTAAACTTATGGAAAAATGAGAGATGAAGTGATTCGAAGAAAATGAGCCAATTGATTCCACAACGAATTACCAGTTTTGTAGCATTGAAGTCAAACGATGCTGTATTTGTAAGCAGGTTAGGCAACAGATCTCCGTTTTTACCATAGATAGATTTCCCACACTGACGTAGATGCAAACAAATAAGCCTCAACGTAGGCAGGTAGTAACGAGTGAAGAGGGTCTTGTTTCGGGAAGCTTCCAGACGACCGAAATTGCCTCGATTCATTACGCTATCCAATTTTTGGTTTTCACCAACCAATGGTGACATCTTCAAGGACATTTTGGCTTTAATAGACGTGGAACAATGTAACAGAAGATGAAAAGGAGTATTTGAATGTGCTCATCAATAATTCAATCTGATTAGTTAACCATGTTGTTGCAGCATGTTTTGTTCTCCCGGTGAACGGCAAACATCGGAGGATGGTCTACATCCATGCGATATACAGTAGTGATAAAAAATAACGTTACATTTTTGCTTTCTCATTTCCGTAAAGCAAGCTCTTTAAACCACAAGGATTATACATGAATTTAAAGAGAAATGACAGACAATTCTTAAAATCATAGTTTCATCGAGTGGCGAGATTCCATCTCTGCTCTATACAATAAACGGTGCAATGAAAAGCCCAAAAAGTCGCCACTTGGAAAATAGCGCTCTTGGGCCTAGTAGTTTGTGTGTCCATCTTCAGGATTCAGCAAATGCCTAACTCATCATCTCATTGCCTTTGTCAAGTTGATGACAATTTCCCCCGGAATCTCAGCCCTTTGTCAACTGAATTTAAAAGAGTTGATCGTTTTTGTCTAGGAATCGGACGCTGTTTTGAGTGCGCATTTCACCAGAGACCACAAGTGTTCCACTGTGTCCATGTACGTGAAAGTGATGGCCACCTATGAGTTTCTGCATGTTTAGTGTCCAGCAAAACAACTGAGCAGCAGAGTGGTGCCATGGGCTAGATTGTGGAGGTATTCCCACAGCTGTTGATGAAAGGAATGCTTTATGCCTACTACACTGCCCTAACTCCTTTGAAGTGGCAATGGCTGTTTTAAACGGATCCTCCTCATGAGCTCGTGCGATTTCGTCATCCATATCGCCAGTGGTACTCGCGGCAGACTGGCCTTCCTGGGTGTCTGGAGATGGCCGCGGTAAAATCATACTTGGGCTGTGACCAAGAAATCGACATTCGTGACGACATTGAGAATGTTAATGCTGGCTACCCTTTCCACACTTAACCCACCTTCCAAATCCCCAATCAACCTTGCCTTTCATCAAAATGGCCTGTTGAATGGTGCCTGTGTAGAAGATGTTTTCTGTTTCTAGTCCTATCATTGAAGCTTTAGATGAAAAGAAAAAGTCCTGCTTAAGCAAAATGTAAATCTGGCAGAAAGCTATCACAGGCCCGGTCCATGTTAATGAAAGTGTAGAAATGTGCAACTTTTGGGGAAAGTGTCTTGGTAAGCAGACAATTATGTGAACAATAATAGTTCTTTTTTTTCCATTAGGTCTTTGCATTCTAATCGTCATAACTCGCTTAAAATTATATGTACACGAATGTACTTGATCCGTTGTATGCAGAAATGAATTTCGTTTCACATGATATTATATATATGTATGACTTATTTTGATGCACACAACTAAAGATAGTGAGCAAAACAAAACTGTAATGTTATTTTCTATCACTACTGTATAATATTGAGGACTTTGAAATTTACGCCGCCTTAAGCTCCACAATTATTATTACTGAAACCCCAGACTTCAAATTTTCTTTGGTATATTATCTATGGTCTATGGTTGATGTATGTTTATGTATATTTACAACTCCATATTCACAGTCGTTCTGTTTTGTTTTGTGCTGTATTTTGTTTTTCGTTGTTTTTTTTGTGTGTGGTTTTTGTTGTTGCTGTTTTTGTTGGGTTTTTCTTTTTTGCTTTGTTTTTTTTTTGTTGGGTTTTTATTCTTTTTGGACTTTTTGGTTTTGGTAGGGGGGGGGGGGGTGACTTTTTCGTTTCACAATAGCCCCAAGTGTCAAACCCCAAGTGTAATCCTTCCATATTTTTAGGATTACGAAACCCGTTAGAAGATAGGCCTAGGCCTAAGCTCCAATGGCTAAGTACAACTGTGAGCATTATCGAGTAATCTATAAATTAAGAGATGTAAGGTAATTTGATTGATACTGAGTATTCGACCAAACAATTTGTTATGAATCTCACAAATATAATCCACACAAATCACCATATTACTGCATTCTTATCAAATTGTCAAAGATGTTGGAAACATGATCAAATTCTCAATTTTCATAAGAAAAACGTACGGTAGCCTAAAGCGTCGTAGTCGAAAATAGTATCTATAGAACATTGTGGCAACTACTTGGCACGCGATACTTAGTACTTATGATATAGGGCCAAGGCCTAAGGAATTTAGTATTCAGCCTGGCCTACTGCTTACTATTTGTGAGCAGCTTCTGCAGTCATTGCTCATCGTATCGATAATCGGTTGATTGCATTTGGCTCATAAATGTAGAAATAAGCATGTACTGCTTGTTTAGGAGAGAGAGAGAGAGAGAGAGAGAGAGAGAGAGAGAGAGAGAGAGAGAGAGAGAGAGAGAGAGAGAGAGAGA
>JBCHJU010064384.1:0-17202 GCA_039654505.1 Plocamopherus imperialis | reverse complement strand
TGGGGGTTGAATGGGTTTTTGTATATATACATTATACATGTACTTGAATAAAGACAGTCAGGTATGTAATCGGGGCTGATAACCACCAAGGTCCTGGATGTGGTCAACTTTTATTTTCACACCAGGAATGCATTGCTGAAAGTACATTGCATTTTTACCATGTTTGTCCTCTTCATTTTGTCAGAATATAGTGATTTATCATTCCATTCCAACCCACAGGTGCAATACATCCTCCAGAACCAGGCAAAAAGCCAGCCTTGAGTCCCAAACCTCACCGACCCAAACCAGAAGTTTCTCCGAAACCCAACCCGGTTACTGAATCAATAACTGTACCATCCTCCTCTCCCAGTGTACCTGGAGGGTAAGTTTAAAAATTATGTCCATTCCTTTTTCCTCACGTACATTTGTGTATTGCTTGAAAGGTTCGTTGATTGTTTGGGGTTTTTGTTTGTTTTTTGGGGTTGATATTTGTTTCTAAGAGTTTCTTGGTATGATTTTATTTGTTTAATATGTAACTGTATCCAGTTGCAGTTGCAATAAACTTTGAGCTTTTGTCTTCTGTACTTTAAGAAGAGCTAGCTGGGTCAGTATCACTTGTTTCAACTTTTTTATATACCTAGATTTGGCATAAACCCAAACATTCTTGGTGGGTGTTTTTTTTTTTTTGTTTTTTTTTTATTTTTACATGTGGTTGGTGGGATGGTTTGCAATGAATATAAAAACTTGGTAGAACAGAGTCACTTTTAAAAAGAAACCCAGAGTTTGTGGGCAAGGAAGAGAGTGCACAAATTTTAGGAAGTTGTTGTAAAACAATTTTATATATCATATCAGATTGTAGCGGCTGAAAAGGTCAAGTGACCCTTAAATGCTCCACAATATAATAATGGCAATAATATAATCATGAACCAAAAACGTGACAATGAAAACTAGTTGAAATAGCAGTATTAGGAAATGAAAGGTAATAATTTACCTAAACAAAAACATGCAAATATTTTGAAAAAATGTACATTCCTCACCAAAAAGTATTAAGGGAGCTTTCAATTAAAGAACGAATTGTTAAAAGAGAGAAACCCCAAAGGTCTATTTTATCCGCCATCTCAAATTCAAGTAAACTTTTGAACCTATTGAGACAAGCAACATTTTTTGTTTTATATTCAAGTGCATTCCATGATGCCACTGTTCTGATAATAAACGAGTTTTGTCTAGTACATGTACTGCATCTAGTTTATATTTATATATGAAGACTACTATATAAGAAAAAGGTCTGAAGTATAATAATTAGGGTACGATGCCGGGGGGGGGAAAATAAAATATCTCTGCGATAGTTAGAAAGATATACATTATCTGCAAGAAAGATTTATATTGATGTATATATAAAGGTTTTTGAGTTCACCACTGTGGCAATTTGTCATTACTGTTGTTGATGACATTTTCCTTTATTCATTTCTGATTCAGAAAAACTGGTGCAGACTCTGGCAATGTGCTTTGTGATATAGACAATATGCTACAGGATCTGACTGACGAGCTTGATGCAATGTTGGAGGAGGAAATGGTCAGCTGATTAGTCAGTTCAAAGAGAGTAGCTTATGGGAAAAGGGTTACATGTATTCAACATCATTCAATTTGGATTGCCATGTTGTTCTGTCGGTCTCTGAAATTTGATTTCTCAATTTGATAATTGGTTTCACAGTTGTCTTTTACATTAATTTGAGAATAGATTACCAGGGCTTGTGTTGATGTCTATGTTTGCCACTTAATTATTTTTCTTTGAAAATAAAGAAAAGTTGTTATACATTTAGTGTACATAGGTTTGTGTCAGCCAAGAAAATGGACATGTCACAATTTAGTTTTAAGAAGCAATGATTGTCTACATGGCCTTAAGTGGCTGTATTAAATATGTACAGGTGATGGTGTCAGTTCATTTTTCCCTTTATTTTGGTGCTAAAAGAGAGTTGTCTTTGCCCTGTGTCTAGGAGTGAATTAACATGTGGCAAATACTGAAAATCAAAAAGGATTTTTTATAATCATTGAGACAAAACTACAAGGTATAATGTAACTAAAATTATTACAAGATAATGTGAAAATAAGTCCATACATGGGAACAGATTGAAGAAATGTAAATGATTGTCTTAGAGAAAAATTGTACAATTGAAGAAATTACAGGGATGTTCTCAACAGTGACATATTTGTACTATATGTTACATATACTAAGGAGATGAAGAGGCATTATCAAGTTTGAAAGAAGCATCTTGTGAAAAGGATTTTATTGACTGGTACAATAAACATGATCACAATATTTTACATATATGCTTGTATATAAATAGGCAAGGGTTTTAACATTATACTTTTTAGAAGGTGATATAACAATTTATCTTTTAAAACTTTTCTCTGTACAGACATAATTACCCAATTAATTTACACACATTATTTGATTTTTTTTTTTTTTTTTTTTTTTTAACAAACCTGGAATTTAGATTTATTTGATTAAATTATTATGTTTTGCTTCATTGTTTAAACCACTTAAGAAGAGTATCTGATGTTTTACTGTGTACATTTTCTTTCAAGTATTACTGTAGAAAATAAATGCATTGCATAGCATCGATTTATCATGACAATTTGGCAAGCATGGAAAACACATTCCACCTGTCTTTAAATTTGTTTTGTTGTAGCTAAATAAGCAACATCTTTAACTAAGAATATGCGCTGATTGCTGAACAAATTATGTTTCAATGTACAGTAGTATTTAATTTTCCATTATTGCCTATTGAAAAAAAACAACCTGGAATTGAAAGTGCTCTCTCGAATGAAGTAGATGCCATGTGAAAAAAAGTTTTGAAAATTGAAAACGGCATTCTTTTGTAAACTCCAAGATTCATAAATTATCATGACAGTTGAAAGATGCATCCATTTCAAACTATCAGGTGTATATCTAACTGCACAACAGAAACACCTGTCTTGTAAAATCTTCCTTAAATTAAATTTATTCTGCTGATTAACCCTATGTCTTTAATTACTAGCTGTTAGAATTTCCGCAATGCACCCATGCTTCCTTATCTACTTTCAAAGTAGATCTTTCGACTCAACTGAAGCATGTTGCTATGGAAGGTCACCATTTTCACTAATTAGAAGCAAGCTCACTTTCTTCACAAAATGAAGGAAAGCATATTTATTTTTTAGAAATAATCTGATTAAGAACTTTTTCCAATCTCAAAAAATTCTTTGAACTAAGAGTTGAAAACTTCACACACTTTGTCTCACACTCACAGTCTCTTTATGTGAGAGTGAAATTACATAATAAAAATAATTTTACTCAAATTGTCAGCTATCATCGTTAATGTACATGTGCTTGCAAAAAACTGTCTTGTGAAAACATTTCATTCATGTGCTTGTTTTGTCCTTCATTTTGAAATACTGTGATTAAATGTACAGTCCCTCTTATTACATGTGAATGAGACACAGAATTCTTACTTGTACTTGTAAATGATTTTTGTACTCCACGTTTCATCCAATGAGATTTACATATATTAGGAAATCACATGTTACATTCATGTCCATCAAACTTCAAAATCTTGATGTATCATTTCATCGATATAAAACATTTTTTGTAAATATATATTTTTTCAATTTGAAATGAATGTAAAATTATGATTTAATTTTCATTTAAGAAAAATAACTAACAAGAAAAGTGTAAACATACATGTATTTGTTTCTGTTAAGTGTGATTTTGAATTGTTTTTTTTTATAGTTTTTGGTAGGGTGTTTGTTGATTGTGATTTGGGTTTTGTTTTGTTGTTATTGTCATTTGTTTGATTTTCAATGTCCTTGTGAAAATATGTTGCAGAATGACAAAAGATTTATTTCATTATTAGCTTGTTTTATTCTGTACAGTGGAATATAGATCCCTATTATTAATTATCTTTATCATATTAATTAACTCTTACTACAAACAGACTTACAGCATATCATATTATTATCCTCTTGAAATGACATATTTTTTATGAATAATTTTTTAAAATCGTTTAGCTGTAAATTATAACTATAACTAGCTTTGCTCCGGTGACACTGCTTGTCAGGGTCAATTGACAGTGACTGATAATTTTTATGCTTTGTTAGTGGGCCTCATTCTTACTGTCTCTATTTTATTAAGGCTGCTACCATCATAAATATAAAAGATGATGGAGTATCTTTCACTTTAACAGTTGATCTGACACTGACAGCGGATGGTGAAATCATCACAATAATTAGTATTAGGAAACCTGATACTTTTCACTTTATAATCTGCTGGGTTTAACCATTTTGTTTTTAGTTATTTTTTTTATGGAAACACATCTTCAGCTTGTGAACATAGAATATTAGAACACTTGTGCACAGTTATACTTATATTGCCTACTACAACAAAGTAAACGTCCTCCTACTACTACAATGTACCAGTCTCTTTACCTTCAAAAGTACCCCTCGAAAACAAGCCCTTATACATGTACTTATATTGAGTCATAATGTGATAAGCCATTAAGCTCATAAAGTAACGTGTCATGAAGCGATAATTAGTCTAGTAACATCTGTTGCCGAGTACCATTGCAAGTACAGTACAGTTTACATATAACGGCATGGGCTATAACGGCACCCCGGGGTATAACGGCACTTTCCCCAAGCCCTGTTTTTTCTTCTTCATATCGACAGTAAAAAAAAAATTGGATATAACGGCACCTATGAGCTTTGCTTCGGTTATAACGGCACTGCAGGTACGCGGAGCTGTTAACAATACAAGCAATTAACAATTACAAATTGTTAGTCCCACGCTCAGAAGCCAACAAAAATGCCTCTCAAGTCTGTCAAGTGTGTTGCTCGCAGTCATCACACTTATACTGGACCGTATAACCTTACCGGCAGCCCCTTTCTCTTCTTCCATCACCCTTTCCTTAATACCCGCACCACATGAGCGCCTGTATCAGTAGGCTTTGGTACATCTGATTACAGTTTACAACGATGGTCGTTTATAACGGCACTAAAACAAGAGTCCCACTTGTGTCGTTATATCCGAGTTATACTGTAACATCATCATGAGTACATTCATTTGTGTAATGGCTCAGTGAAAAGTTGCACCAATGCATATATATACACATTACATATATAATAGATATTATTTTTGCCATACCACGTGCAAGAATGCTCCATGGCTCTGTGTGTCTCTCTTTTTCCCTCCCTCATCCTCCGTCTGTCTGTCTGCCTGCCTGATTCTTTTTCTCTCTCTTTCACACATACAGTCTCTCTCTTCTTTCCTCTGTATCTCTATTATATTAGATTGTAGAATTAAGGCTAATGGCTCATTACATTATTTTATATTTTAGGTTAAATCAACCATTAAATACCCTATACATGTAGTGGGATAGCATACAATCACAACACAACATATGAAGAAAATAATGACTATTTATCTGATACATAAATGTACTTCAAGTTATGGAGCTCTATATCAATAGTTAACTCTTTAGGTTTGGACTTGAATATGTGAATGTGAGTGGATTCAAGCAGACAAGAACCAGATGGCCATTCTTGTTTTTGGTTCATTACTATTATGTGTATTTATTATTATTAGCCATTAAATTTGACTTTGACATTAAAGTTTAAGAAGAACATACACTGTATGTGTAGGATTAGTCATATTTAATATTAGTGTAGATCTCACCATCATTTACAAGTACTATTATCTGACTCAGTAATCAGTAAGGAAAAATTGTGAAGCAATCATTTGTTTATTTTTTTACCCCTTTTATTTAATGCTGCTTAATTTGCATTAAGGTGAAATTTTACTCTCTAACTAACTGGGTATCTAGGGTCAGTTCAAAAGTGTAAATAGACTCATTTTCATTTAACTCTTTAACTTTAACTCCGGAATCATTTTTCGCGTTTGGACGGAATTTATTTTCAGATCAAGATTTCTGATGCGGGTCATGTCACGAAAACGGCCATAAAACATCCGCTGATTGAGATGTGGCCGCTGGTAGCGGTCTTTCGGTATTTCAGAACATTTTGTTGGCCATTCACAGCGGCCTTTCAGAGTTCAAGAGTTAAGTCTCAGGCATTCAGACAAAAAAGGTATTTAGGGGAAAGACCTTTAGATGTTCACTGTAAAAATATATATTGACAACTGTATGAGGACACTATTTATAATATTATGTCCACAGGCAGGCTGTCCTTGCAGTCACTGTACAGTATAATACAGTAACCCAATGACAGGGCAAAGCAAGAAGATTAGGTCGATACGATATACATGTACCGGTACATATCAATAGTGTGGTACACAATATTTTCAAAAGAATAACTTCTCTCAAAAGAATATTTTCTCTAAATTTTGTTTAAAGTAAAGAATAAATTTCATTCAATTCCCATTTTTATTTTTTTTACTTCTCAACTACTGGCCTTTAGACAGATGCTACAAATACATGTACATATATGTTTATTATCATTTTCTCAATAACAGTAAAGGAATTTAATTACAATTACAAGTATCATTCATACAAACCAATCAATCAAAGGTTGTTTCAACCGGGATGTCGCTAAATTGAAATGGTCTCAAATTACAGGTACAGACAAGCAAAGTAATGCCAAAGCTGTGTCATTTCCCCTTTTCAGCGGCGTGTTTGTGCGCTTACTTTTACCCATCGTCAGGATGCCATCAATCAACTAGCCGTGTTTTCATTGGCTCACAAAGTGACGCTTTCCATTGGCTCAGGTGCATGAAATCGCCGATTTTGATTGGTTGGGAATCAGGCGTTTTTTTGGGTTGTCTTGTGACCTATTTTTCTCTGAAAGGAAGTGTCTCAAAGTCAGCTGACAGTGCTAATCAATGTCGCTATAAGAGAGTTTACATAAAAATATGTCGCTATTCTGAGGTTTTTGTTACTAGTGTTATACGGTACAGCAAAGAAAAAAAAAACGGGACCGAAACGTGATGTCACTATATCCCACATGTCGTTATACTGGAGGTCGCTATACTGAGGTTCGACTGTAGTTTGAATTAAACCTTATTAAGTTTAAAACGTTGGATCCATCCTTTAAAAAATTCGTCAAAGTACAATGTACATGTAGTAACATTTTCATTTTGTACATTATGGTATGGTATGGCTTATGGTGCTTTGTACATTGTCATATGATGTACATAGTGTATATTGGTATACACTATGGTGTATTGTAGAGTAACGTAGACTGTGTAACAAGTACGATGTATTGTATGGTAGCCTACATTGCGCTATTGTGTACGAAGATGTAGTGTATGTTGTGATACAGTAGGCACTGTGGACCATTGTACCCGGTACGTGATGGTGTACAATGTGTTGCGGTATAATATCAATATAATATACCATGGTATGGGCATTTTTATGTCTTGTGGTGTTCCTGATTTATGACAAGGGAGATTTTTATCCTCAATCTTAACCTTATTTCCCCATACCCTATTTTATTTTGAATTGGAAGTGCAATTATGTTTATATTTACCTCTGCTATGACAATGTGATAGATTTCATCATTGTTGGAGTCGGTCATATCTTCACATCTTCCGACTGTATATGTAATACAAATACATGTACATGTACTTTTTTTATTCCTATCTTTGCTTGTCACCAGCTTTTCATTAATGATATTGATACCGTATTATCTAAATGATTTTGTCTCCTTCACTTTTAGCTTTTACATCTGGGTGTGTTTTTCATTTTCCTTTTCATTGGCAATGGGAAAAAAAGGGAGAAAATCATGTGGTTGGTTGCAACTGTAATATAAATAATTAAATTATATGAATAATAAAGGGACGAATAACTTTTAAAATCTTTGTCAATTCAGGCTGATTCACCCGGTTATATTAAGTTATATTAGAAATTATTAACAATAATATGCAAAGATTTTCCAAAATAAAATGCACCAGTATTCTTTTAATTCTTACAATTTTGCTCTATCTATGGCATTGAAGGTATGTGTATGGAAATTCACTTTACAGCTGATACACAGGGCATCTTCATGGACTTTTGACAATTTAAATACGACTGGCTGTAACTGTCACTGAACCAAAAATGTGTTTGGCAGATGTACGTGTAGCAAGTGTCAATTTAGTGTCATAGAATTTGAGCACTGTTCATGACCGTGTTAGTGTTAGTCATTCGTGTAATTAACCATCATGTACATTGTTAATTGAGTTTTAAATGGCAAACACAGAAGTGCAGCTATTATTGACCACACTTTCTGTGTCATTCGCAGCTTTTGTGTAATTTACTCATCTATACCATTTCTTCTTACCATGATGTAATTATTGTAAAATTATAAGTTCCATGTAAACCTACTATAGTTAGTTCCATTTTTAGTTGCTGTACTTCGATGTAAGGCACGAAAATGACTGGATAGCCCAAGGATGTAGAATGTCCATGCCCACCTTTTAGTGTCTCACCTATTACTTGAACTACAGCGGCACTTTCAGGTAAAAATGTGATCCAGTGTGTGGTCATCAAATTGTACTGAGATTTATACATATATAAAGAGGCCAACATGTATGCCTTACTTTTAGTTTCCAGCCTAATACTTATAATGTGCAGTTGAACCCTGGCCGGCAACTGTATGAAAGTTGCATGTAGGCCTACATTGTAGTTTGTGATAAATGTAAAGGCATTGATTCCATTGAATGAGAATGAGACTCAAGACTGTTATCAATACTTCTGGGACTGTCACCGAACACATGTCAACATGTAGGCCTATATGAATCACGTTATCAATATGATCATTAATATTAATATCATAAGCCAGAATTATTATAATTAGTACTAGTAGCAAGAAGTTAAATACAGCTGATATATACTTGACAGGCATTTTCATTGACGTCATCACTGGGAGAGAAAAAGGTGATATCATAGAATCATGAATCATAGCATCTCTTTCATATTTTGGATTAATTCTGAATACAGGAGAAGGCCGCTGCAGTAGGAAAGTCACGAATAAATTTTGAAGACATTTTGTTGACCAACACATATACAACTTTCTAGAGTCCATGTAAAACTTCTCTTGCTCCATGCCTTTACATTTTATTAATAGCGAAGGCCAATTTTCATATTCAATAGAAAGTCAATGTTGCCTTCTTGCTGGCTTTCCAGCAACATCTGACATCAACTGTAGACCTAAATGGGGAGTTCCAAGTTCAAGCACATGTATTTATTAATTGTAGAATTTGAGTTTTAGTTACATTTATCGTACAGGGCAGGATTTTTGTTGATTCTTTCGTCCAAATTAATGGCAATTCTTATGATATGTGAAGCCCAGGAGAGGACAAGGACAAAAAAAATCAGCTATTGGTAGCTGGGAGTTCATTAAACATACAAATACTGAATGTTCTGTGTCATTGATGCTATTTATAGAATTGAGTTACTCTTTTAATGTATTGTTTTCCTTTCAGCCAAAGACACACAAGACAAGAGTGTCTGTCTCTTAGACATATTTACACTGATCTGTAAGAACATGTTAAAATTCGCTTACAGAGAATAAACATTATTCACTAAACATGTGTATTGCCTTGTCTTTATTCTATATTTAAACTTTCAGTTTCAGTATTAAAATTATTATACATGTGTGTCGAAGAATAATACTATTTACTATGGAGTGCAGAATAGATTGTATTTGGAACTCATCCTCAGGATTCAAAACATTGCCATCAATTTAGAAATGTAGTTGGTTTTAACTTTAAAATAAGGCTTTCACATTTTGGGTTCTTTTTTCAATTGTCTAATTTTTTTGTTTTTGATGACTAAAATGAAACAGCACACATTATAAATTTATATTCAAAACTGAAGGAAATGCAGTGGAACTTATTTTAAAGTCAACAATAAAGTACAAAACAATACCAGTACAACAAGTCCACACTTACACAACATCACAAGCCGACAACAGTAGAACATGAAAGTAACAAACTCAGAAATACGGAGTAAAATCGAAATTCCCGTTTTTTCCCCTATTTCAGTCAATAAAGTTAACATGAAAGTAGCGAGTATGAAAAAGAGGTCAACTCGGAAATAGCAAGTACAGTCAACTCCACGTCTCCTTACTTGATTTTTGGATAACTTGATCTTTTTCATTGGAACAGACCCCCACTGTAGTACAATATCTATCACGGTTAACTTGAACAACAGATATCTTGATCTTTTTTCTCATCCCCATCAACATCGCGTTAACCGGAGTCCAATGTAATTCCTCCCCAAGGTTTGGACTACGGAAGGTAAAACTAAAACAGCCTGCAGAGAGTTTGATAAATTCGCCACTTAGCACACTCCATCTCAAATGGAACGATCCATCCTTCATGTACTTAATATTAATAGTGAATATAATAGCTTAGCGAGAGAGGGGAGCAGAATCAGGAGGAGTGCGGGGGTCATTTGAGTGTTGTTCAATAGGCTACCTTCACACAAGGGGAAAGTGGGATATATCTAGATGTGTACATCATATCACATGATACATGTGTACATTATTACACAGCATATCAATGACGCAGAGTCTACTGTGCTACATAATATTATATAGGTCTTGCCTACCATAACCCAGCCAGTCCTAGCCCAACATAAAAAGTAGTCTACAGTATCAAAATCCTACTGAGATTGATATGAATTTTACTTGGTCCCAGCATCGCACTTGCACACATCGAACATGAACACACTAGTGTGTACAAAGACATTATGCACACACAGGTCTAGTCGCTAAACTTTCCCCTCTTTTCCTTCATTAATTGTCTTCATACAATGCACAACGTCGATATTCTAGCCTACCTAGCCTTTCATGACTTTAGACTGCTCAGAAATAGTGAGCAAATAGGGTTAGACCTGTCGAACTCATTATTTCCAAGTTCTACTGTACTCATTCACACGCAAACTCTACACAAGATCAGTCCTGATTAACATTCATGACAGAAAATGATTAACTCTGGAAGTGATATTATACATGTATGTGAATTTGTTTATTGACATAGCTATTGATCTCTTTCCATGTCTTAGAAGTTCTTTTATTTTATGCCTTGTAACCACGGCTCTTCCTACATCCACGGGCCCGTTCAAACTTTCGTCCATTGGAGCGAACAACAGGTCTGAAAGGAAAGAAGAAAAATATAAGACAAATAAATCCTCAGTGTGCAGAACAAAAAAGAAAGATAATTTAGAAATTATTAGTAACACTTGCAATGGAAAGATAGAAGAGCATATTTCAGAAAAAGAAAAAAAAGAGACATATTAGTCTGAACCTCTCATGTCATCTTCCCAATCATTTTTCAATCCATCCACCTCCCTGAACAATAACACTGTGCCACCCAATCTATGTGCTCACAGGAGGAAGTCTCTGTAATATTTTCTGACCCAAAAGGTGTATGCATATATAACTTGGGCCAAAAGGTCCAGACTACCATGAGAAAGTATTTTGTCCTTATAGTAAGTCTGTTTTTATTACAAAGTTCATCACATGTCATTCATAACATGAGATGATCTGCTGTCCAATTATAAGAATCAGCACCAGTGAAAGTAAAACTGACAGGCCTTGTGACAACAGCATCCACATACAACAAAACAATAAAAAAAAAAATTAAATTACAGAAGTAAGAAAAACACATTTGATTCATAACATTAATAGAAAGCTATCAGCTTGGTCCATTCCTGAAAAAAATCACTGTACCAAAACTGACACAAGTTATGTGCATTTTTGCTTTTCCATCATTAAATTGATTTTTTTTTTTAAATTAAACTGGCATCCTAACAAACCCTTTGAAAAAAATAGTCCTTTCAAGCCTTTCGTCCCATAGGGCCAGAGCTTATCTCGGTTTCTGTAGCATGAAGCGGACAGTTGGGGTAAAAAGGTTTATCACCAAGGAGTTGCATCCATTACTGCGTTTGATCTATACAATTACAAGCAGCACGCAGCAGTATAAGTACAAAAAAGTAAATCTTATTCTTGCCATCAATAACAAATACAATGAATTATTAACTATTAAGTCAAATTATTTTTTTAATATAAATAAATAAAATACCCATGCAGAAAGTCAAACAACAGAACAATAGTAATATCCTGATACTTACGCAGTGTGACTGTGTGGTACACCAGGTGCCAAGCCAAAATGTCTGTACACCTTGCGGGCCTTACGGGGTCCTAAAATGTAAAACGTCACATTATTAGAAAAATTTTAGCACAGTTAAAATTAAAATATAAATAACATTACACTGAACCCCTAAAATCTTACAGTGTGCACCACTTATATCAAAATTGCTTCTTTCAGCTTTTCCCTTATATCGACATGGCTTGCAAGGTCCGGTTTTTTCCCTCTTAACTATTAGTAAATTAATTCCTCTATATCGACACCCTGTCCGTCTTAAATCTGATATATCGGCATGTGAATGATCAAATTAGCAAACTAAACAGACCCAAGGTTATTGCGCACAAAGTGATCAGCCCTCAGGCACCCCAAACCCCTTTTGTCTCCCAAAAGCAACAATGTTTATACATGTAGATGCCTCCCATTCCCACTTTCACACGTCACATTCTTCTAGGCCCAGATTAGACAGACAGCAAAGAAGTGGGTTTTGTGAAAGTGAATGGCAAATAAGTCCTTTTGTTTGCTGCCTTGCCGCTACTATATGACAGGAAGTTGGCATGGGATATATATTAAGAGACAAAAATTAAACAGAACTGAGTTAAATTCTTCTTTCCCTACTGTGGATTCTGCAAAGCGGCATTACCAGTGAAGCAGAAAAAGGCAATGAAATCATTAGAGCTAGTGTGACATTTCTCCAGAAATCTGAACACAGATTTTGTAACTAAGGTTGAGACAACAGAGATCCCAAGAGTTGTGATACTGCAAACTTTGCAGCCTCAAAACCCACTCTTTGGCAAACACTATTTTTTTTTTTTTTTTTAATTTTAATATTATTCTAAATAGGGTTTTTTTGTATCAACTTTCTCTTATATCGACATAAATTATCTGGTCCCCCATATGTCGATATATCAGGTGTGCATTGTACTAATATCCAAGCCAATATTCAAACTGCAGGACACCCTGATTGCACACCGGCAGTGGCAGGTTGTGTAGGACAATCACTAACATCGCATTCGCTCTGCAAAGCATGCAAACCACCCCTCACATAGTCAATAAGCAGAGGCCCTATACGTACTCCCTGCTGGCAGGAAAGATAAGTAGCAAGGACAGCCAAAATCTTTTTTCATTATAATTTTTTGATGCCAAACGAACACCATAAATTAAAATCGTATGTCAAGACCAAAACTATATTCCAAGGCACTTAATTATAAAATCATAATAAATGATTTAATGCCAAGCGTTTAGCAGGTATGAAAGTAGTTCTAAGAAACAGATTAGGGGTATACCATGAATGTCACAGGAAAATTTTCCTACCCCTGAAACTGAGTTTCAAAAAATTGTCACCCCTGAAATCTGATCGGAGTCGGATCAAATGACAATTACAACGTCCACTCAGCCAAAGATGGTCTTTTTTCAATTACCAATACATACAGTATTAACAAAGGGGCATAAAAGAAAGTAAACCTGAAAACCAACCTTAAAATAGTAGCAACTGCATAAATATACTAGTTCAGTGAATATGCATGATATAAACATCCTTTGTCTTAGCATATATATACATGTAATAACAAAATGCCACGGTAGAGAGCTCAATACAAAATTTATTTGACTTCTAGATGGACCATCATATTTATTTACTTATTGTATTTTCTAGCTTATTCTTTTTCATTCATTGTACCGTTAATTTCTGTTGTTTTATTGTCGAACTTTAAGGATGCAAAAAGTCATTTGAAAATGCTCTAACCCAGAAAAAGTTTTGTTCTCAGACCTGCCACCCTGAACTGGTGAAAAATCCTAACACTAGGATTAAAAAATAGTCATTTCTAAGAAAAAATAGTAACACAATGTACCGTATATACCGTTCGGAAGACAAATTTGAAAATATCCCTCCACACTTTTACATTGTACACTCTTTAGACTTTAGACAAACAAAAACAAAAGAAAAATGAAAAGAAAAGAAAAAGAAAAAAAGAAAGAAAGAAAGAAAGAAGAAGAAGGAGGAGGAGGAGAAGAAGGAATGAAAGAAAGAAAGAAAAAAGAAAGAAAGGAAGGAAGAAGAAGGAGGAGGAGAAGAAGAAGACAACGAAGAAGAAGAAGAAGGAGAAGAAGAAGAAGGAAGAGGAGGAGGAGGAGGAGGAGGAGGAGGAGGAGGAAGAAGAAGAAGACGTGTGGGAAGAAGAAAAAGAAAGAAAGACAGAAAGAAGGAAAGAAAGAAGGGAAGAAAGAATGAAGAAAGAAAGAAAGAAGGAAAGAAAGAAGGAAAGAAAGAAAGAGAAAGAAGAAAGAAAAACTCGAAAAGAAAAAAATTGGAGTGGGTTTTGGATCCCAGACTCGATACACCTATTTTTGGTACACCTATTTTTATCTGTGTTCAGAGTAGCGCTAGCATTATTTATTACTCTTTTTTTATCTATCGGCCCATACAAAGCTGTTGTATAATATTACCTGTTTTGTCCAAATTACCATATCGCTATCGTATAGCGACACCGAAGCCCAATAACCAGTACTGAAGAACATGCCGTAAACTCGTGACCACGGAAAGTCCGTCGTATGACGTCATTCGCTGTATCGCACATATAAATTTCAGTCTACCACCGCCTTTTTCATCTACCTCTAGAGTCTAGTCATCTCTAGGATAAATAGATCTGTCTATTTGGAACAGTTTGAAACCGTGTAGGGATTACGCATTGATTTAACTACCTAGAGCCGATATATACCGGCCCACCGGCATGAGCACGACCATATACAAAAAAATGTATCGGCATGAGCATGATTCAACTATTTGACTACAATTCGCCCATGTATCAGGATGAGTACGAAAACGCTCACCCAATATATGGACGAATTGTAGTCAAAGAGTTAAATCGTGCCCATGCCAATATATCGGATCTAAGTAGTCAAAGGATTAACGCAAGGCCTTCCGTAAGGCCCACTTGCTTGTTCAGTGTACCCACACCACACATGTACTGAGCACGAGTAGTTCCACGAATCGGCGACATTGATTAACCTTCTATAATATTGTACTGTGCGTTGTCGTCTTTAACGAAGACCGATCGTAAGCCTAGCTGCAGGCCTATCATGATTATCGTACTGTTCAATATAGTGGTCCTCTTCCGTATTGTGGAGAGCAAATGGCATAACGAAAGGACTCACCCTTCCCACATATAATCATATCATCTCCCTCTCTCTGTGTTTTTTTTGCCTTTCCAGTGTACATATAGGTACAAATTTACGACACGCCAGTCGGCCAGAAATTCATTGAAATCTGCGAAAAAAGCATGCCGGTCACACCTAATCTGTACTGCAAGGCTGTGTTCTGACACCAAGCGTCGATGAAGCTAACATTTGAGCATCGATTTACATTTATGTGTACGTCTTTACACATGTGTTGGATGTAGGCATATATATCGAGCAAGCGGCTACTGCTTGTGGCGTGAATTCACGAAAGATAAACACTATCATTATATTCTGACGCTAGCATCAGCAATAGCTCACTCAAACGCTTCATATCTGAACACGGCTTAACGAGTACGTCCGTCCTCTTCATATTCCCACTACAAGTTTTCACAGTTTCGACTCGACAAGAAGAACAGCGCCCAACCTGGAACATTTTCCGGGCCCAAAGCGATAACCCGGATTTCCGGGATATCCCGGAAGAATGACATCCATGACCCTACTTCAAATATCTTGGTGCCTATACTGGTAATAACATGAACATTGAAAGGGACAAAAATATTTCTCATTTGTCAACAGGAAGACTAGTCAAAACACATTTGAATAAATGGTGTAGCATGAACAGCACCCTGACTAACAAAAGTTACAATTTACAAGAAATAATATTTCTTCAATGACATATTCACCTTAAGAGTGGAGATGACACCACAGGTAACTTGAAGAATTCCACACAGTGTGTCATATGTATCAAACATAGATTCTTTATCTTCCTGAAAATCAAAGCAAATTGAAACATTCTCTATGTCAAATATGAGAAACTGTATTAATTAAAAATAATAACGAGAAAAAAAAAATCTTAAGAAAGCAATAAATAAAAGAAATTAAAAAAAATAGTATATCTATATAACAACTCAAAACCCTAAAAAGTATAAAAGGCAAAAAAAAAAAAAAAAAAAAAAAAACTGATGAAAAAACATAGAAAATTCCAAGATAAATATAATACATACACAGATGAAAGACAAGACAAATGTATTATGATCAAGGAATGCAATATTAAACTCTCTTGCCCCAGCACTTTAACAGTAAACTGAAGCAACTTTACAAAACTAAGATAAAATACCGGTACAAGAGCTAGTTTCCCATGTGTTAACAAGAATAGTCATATTTGCCGTTCAGTAATTATAGACAAAAAAGCTTAAGTGATTTAGAGATTTTCAGACTGTATTAGACTGAATAGGATCATATGGATGACTTTTGCGTAGCTTTAGAGTCGACAATATATAGCAATGTTATTTCTCATTTGAAATTAGAAAGCAAATAAAAGTAACCATTGGTGTCACGGCCAATAGACTCTGGTTTCCATACTACTGACCATGTAAAATTTTGTAGATGGAATTTCCCTCTCACCGTCATCTCGAGTGCACCAGTTCAAACTCTGAATGAATGTGCACTAGGCATTATGTCCCAGTGCTATGGTGAGAGATGGGCTAGTTAGTCTTGGCTTTCCTCTCAAAGGGCAGTATCATTTTATTGTTTAATTTAGTTTTAGACTCCTTATGAGAAGATAGCACATAAACTTTAAAAATTTATTATATTTAGTCTCATTTAAAGATGAGAGAAAGAAACTGAATTATTAATCACGGCTGTTAAAATTGTAACGAAAGGTTCGGTTAAGCCTCGGCCGGCACTCCTCCACATGGGCCGGTGAAGGGCCAGAATCCACCTGCCGCCATACATCACTGGGCCTTGACAGGCGGCCTTCCTCCACCTGCAGTGATAGCGCCAACGCAATGCGAATCCCGGCAATTTCATTGTATTTAATTAGCATATCTTCTACACTAACCACACTACAATACCCGTTTAAGATCTCATATTAAAGATCATCCTCTTCCGCATAAGCCGCAATTAGTTAAAACTATCTAACTTCCACT
>JBCHJU010064273.1:0-11271 GCA_039654505.1 Plocamopherus imperialis | reverse complement strand
CCCCCCCCCCCCCCCCCCCCCCCCCCCCCCCCCCCCCCCCCCCCCCACACCATACCTACTCACATATTATCTTTGCTTCTTTCCATAGGTATATTGATGGTAAGAAAAAATTTTGGTGTGTGGTATGGGAATCATTATTCACTCTCTTTGACTACATCTTTACAACCTACTTAAAATATCACAACTTCACAGGACTGATGGTTAAATATTCTATTATTTCTTTGAATTGCTATGGAGAAAATATATTGCTTGGCAATGATTTCATGAAGTTGTCATACATTTTCAATTAACTCACTACTTATTTGTACAAAATGATTGAGCTATATACAGTATATAAAAAAAATAAATAAATGGGGGCACTGTGCTTTGAGTAAAAGAAAATCAGTCAAGCACACAAGTTTATATGGTAAGAGTCTGCCCCACCTGTGAATCAGCGATCTCCTTTAGGGACTGGTCAGAGCCAGCGGCAAAAGTTGTTTTTCCATCAGGGGTCACTGTGACACCTGTGTAGCTGCAAGACTTGAGAACACTTTCACTTGTGCGCTTGCCTGTAAATGTGTCCCATTCATAGACTGCTCCATCCATACCACAGGAAATGAGCTTGCTGTCATCAGAACTCCACACAACTGATCTCACTTTGCTGGAAAATAATGAATAATAGAGGAATAAATTCTAATGAAAAAAATCAACAAAATAAGTTCACAAAACCATCTCCTTCCCCCATAAAATCTGACAGAGTAAATCAAAGGATATTTTTTTTCAGCATATACACATTAAAAAGAAATAGACCCCCCTCCCCAAAAAAAATTCACTCCCAAAAAAAACCCAAAATCAAATTCACTCACAAAAAAATTAAAAACAGCACACAAAAAAACCCACTCAAAACCCCCACAAAAAAACAACAAAAACAGCAAACAAAACAACAAAACAAAAACCCCTCCCCAGAAAAAAAAACAGCAAACAAAACCCCTCCAAAACAAAAACATAAAACCATAAAAATAAAACAAAAACAAAAACAAGCTAAAAACAAAACAAAACTGAAAACCACCAAACAAACAAAATCATTCAAAATTTGTAAACTGAACACCCAGCTTCCCTATGCTTTGAAATTAAGAACAAGACAACAACTTTACTTACCCATTGTGTCCCTTTAGGTTACTGATGTTCTCAAATGTGGTGATGGAATACAGTTGGATCACATTACCCATAACAGAGGCAAACATATGTCCTCCATTGCTGAAAGAGCACTAAAATAAAAAAAACAAAAAACAAACAAATAAGGTATAATATTTTCTAATCAATTGTTTTTTTCTATTGTTGTTTTATTTGTTGACATACAAAACATGCTGTACCGTACTGAAATCAACTGTAATCATACAACACTTACAACAAATTCACTGGCCCACCAACACAGACCTACAGCAAAAGCTCTATGGCACAAGAAAAGACCTGGAGAAAACCAGGCCACCTGGTCTGTGGCCGCCACTGGACTGAGGATTTGAAGAACCGGCATAGAGAACGAAAAAGAAGAAGATACAACACTTAACTACAAAGACAGTGAAACAAACATTCTTAAAAATTGTTTTCTCCACCTCATTGTTGTTGTTGTTGTTGTTGTTGTTGTTGTTGTTGATCATGTTCTTCTTCTTCTTCTAACCATGCTGCTGAGCTTTTACACTAGTGTGTTAATACCAATTTATAGAATCAGCATGTTTTCTTCAGTGGGATCAAATTTCCACATATTTCTTTTTTCTTTTTGTTGTCGTTTGTTTGTTGATAGTGGGTTTTCATTTTTCAGTGTTACAGCCCAGTCTGCTTGCTTTCTCATAGATTCAATTATTACTATTCAAACTAAGTATCTTAGGGTTCATTTTTTTTTGTGGACACTCAGTGTGATGCTGCCCTCATTCCTCCAAAGATTAATCATAGCACTTGGTATTGAATTTGGCCATCACTTTGATGGTTGCAATGGTTTGTAATAGGAGGCCATATTGCAGGGCTGATCTAACGTGGCCCATGTACATATATGAAAATGTTCTTTTGTCTGCTCCATATTATGTGGGCTGCTAGCCTGTCTTTTCACCATGTTGAATTTGAGTGGGTGTTAATTGTTGAAAAGTTTGTACACTTCTTAAGTACATTGTGTAGGCTTAATTCCTAATGCATTCGCAATATTAACTGTCATTATCTTTTTATTATTATGTAAATGTTGTGTATATTGATTTTTTTTATTATTTACTTTTAGCTTCCACAGATTACAGAAAGCAGAGAGGGCTTTATTTCAGTTATAATTTGAGAGGATGGGATAATCATTTGTTGTCCAAATGACAAGGTTATCAAAAGTTTGAGTAAATCTGAATCTTTTGTCAACAATCTGTCACCCAACTCCTATTGTAATTGACATTGGTTTCTTTTATAAACTGTGCTAAATACTTTGCTTTTCAGCTTTTAGATAAAGATAATACAATGTAACTGGCACAGCTGAGCAGCAAACTTTCAGCCATCTTTTTCCCATAATGATGGCAAAGTTACATATTTTTCCAAAAACATATGATCCTACGAAATAACATGAAATTAGAAGAACAGCCTGCCAGTGCAAGACAGAGTGTTTCTTTAGCTGCTTTCCTCTGCTATGCTTTTGTATTCCAACCAGTAAACTTCAGTTACATACCTCTCTGCATCCACGGACTGTGAATTCCTTGAATGTACGAATATCATCTATAAGTAAGTTCATAAGACGAAGTTTGTCACTGAAGCCAACCAGAATGTACAATCCAGATGGATGAAGTGCAATACTGTATGCTTCCTCTGCAAACACTTTATAAAGCTCCAAATTGCTGTAAGGTAAAAAATAAACGAAAGCAAAACATAGAAATATAAACATACCATCTAAATTACTGTATTAGGGCTACAGACTTAGTACATAATTGAAAGTGATTCAATATATAGAAAGACACAATAGTACATAATTGAAAGTGATTCAATATATAGAAAGACACAAAAACTCAAAATTACTACAAAATTTTTAGCATTGACTATAATATATTTGACTTCAAAAAGCGTATACAATAAACACTTGAATAAAAATCCATCTACAATGAAAGTGCCCCAAAGAAAGTGGAGCCCACACACAGGTACAAACACAAACACACACAAATTGTTTTTCCACTCCTTTTAGAAAAGCAATGATGCAAAATGAATCAAAGTATAATAAACAACACAACAAAAAATTAGCCATCTCATAATAGTATGTGTATACACTTGTAATGTTTTACAAGAGTTCTACATTCAGATATATGACTTGCAATTCATAAGAAGCCTTTTTACCAGGTCTCATAGTTCCATACACGCACAGATCTGTCTAATGAACAGGTGGCAATAAGAGGTTTGCGAATACAGACATCGAGACCAGTGATTGGAGCATTGTGGAATACTTGAGAAAGGACCTCAAAATGAGCCTGGTCACCCTGTTGTGAATAATGCATCAAAATGTATTTTTTACAAGCAGCTTCCTCTTAATGTAATCAATCATTATTAAAACAGATGAATATAACATGCATTACTCCAATTTTTTTTATTGTGACAGAAAAAATTACATAAGTTGCTGTATACATTTTCATTGTACTACATTCAAACCACCCAAATTAAATCAGAGAGCAAAATCTTAATAATAATGCTAATAATTCCTATACTGTCCACTTTATTATGATTCTTGAGACTGCTAAGGGAAATTTCTGTATTGATTATATGCCCTGTATCAAAAGCAAACTTACCTTACTGAGATCAGCACTAGACAATGTCAAATAGTATAATTGGGCTTGATCAGTGCTTGCTACGAGAGTTTCTTCTGATGGACTCACAGTCAGACAACGAATCAATTGTTGCTGGGCCATAGATGGGTCTTGACTGTTGCAAGGATCAGCTGGGATCTGTTGTAGATTTTGCATACAGATGCTAGTTAACAGTGGTTCAACCATTTTTTTAAGAAGAGAAGCAAGCAATTCGTTTTCTTTTTCTTTTTGTTTCACAATATTATAAACACAATTAAACCCTTTATACATGATATACCCATCTTAAAAATCATGTAACACTCACCATGATTTCCCTTGCCTTCTTAAAAAAATCTTTGTCATCTGTTTTCTCAAAAAGGAAGACTGCTCCCATTCCAAATGCACAAGCAAATCCTTTTGAGTATGACACAATAGATGTCACCTGATTTGAAATAGGCATTCCACTTTCATCACTTGCTGATCTATAACATTCATGGGAAGGGAAAGAAATATTTAGCAAATGATTATTATTCTCAAGGAATAGAGGTTGAAATTCAAATTTACTGCCAGCCAATTATTTATAAAATGATTAAAATAGGTTCATATAAAAAGGGTAAAACAAGGATAAAGAATTTGAGAGTTGATTTCTAATGTTTAAAAAAAATTCTAGTATTTACAAACACATGTATAAATATTTTATCGCTGGCTGTCTTGAATGTAGGTATACAAAAATTGACATGCATATAATATTTTAAAACAGCCAAAATTGACTCTTTATATCCTTCACAGAGATCATATGACAAATGATAAGGTCAGGAGATATATTCAAAATGCACAATGTACAATGTAATCAAGTCCCACATGCCCTACTAACCATAGTCAGACGACAAAAACTAAGGAGGTTAATACATATTACTGTCTCATCTAGCTTTGCAAAAACAATCCTGAAGCACAAAGATCAAAGAGGATTGATAAAAAGCAGGCAGAGGATGAGATGGGAGGTTAATGTCCGCAAATGGACAGGAACGAAACTGAGGGTTGCCCTCAGAATAGTAGGAAGACGGGATGAGTGAGGGACAGTTACTGCCAGATCTTCAGAGGCGTCTCCACTGAGCGTAAGTCTATGAGAGCAGTGATGGTGACAGTATTAGAATATCAAATAGCTTTAAGAACCCAATTTATACATCACATTTCGCTTTATCGATTAGCAATTATATTCATTACTTTTAAAGTGATAGAACAGCCTTACTTGTCCACATTTGGAGCTAGGTTAAACTCATTCTTCACTTCTCCAGCTTCAAACAGCAAAAGGCGACCATTATCAGTTCCCACAATTATTCTTTCTTCTGATACCCATGCATGACAAAGGTAGTTTTGGGGCTCCATCTTTTGAAAATTGAATGGTTTCAGATTTCCTTCACTATATCTAAAGTGTCGGAAAACAGTATTCCCTACGACACAAAGCTGTGTGTTGTCTTGAGGATTGAAGCTGACCTGTAGGATTGAAAAAACTAAATTTTAGTTTACAAGTATAGTCTGTATTACATTTGTCAGAAAATATTTAATTATGAGACTTAATATACAGGCTTTATTTGATCTCAACATCTCTACCTATGACATATTAAGCAAGTTGCCTCTAATTAGCCAAAAATAAACTGATCGCTTTTCATACGAAAGCACTAAGGTCTTTTCAGTTTCTTTTAACAGCATAGGTAGACCTACCTGGTAGACTTCAGAATTAGGATTCTGAGGATTGGAAGTTTTGGCTGTGGCCATAACCTTTGACTTTTCCCATGTCCAGTAGAGGAGAGTCCAATCTGGCTTTCCTCCTTGAGCCACCAAGTATTTGGAGTCAGGAGAAAAGGCCAGACTGATGTATTCACCTGATAACACTTCAGGGGAACTCAAGACCTTCTTCTTCCGTAATGAGTGCAAGTCATAGATGGTGATTGTTGGCTTTTCACCTTTCTCTGCAATGGCTACATAACGACGGTTGGGGCTGACAGCCAATGCTGTCATTCCCTCACTTTTATCTGTACCTGTTAACGCAAAAAACAAAAAACAAAAACACACAACAATTTAGTTTAGTGACAGATATCTGGAGACTATTTCATTCATAACTAACTGGGAATGATACTTCTTCTCTTTATAAAGAATTACCCATGAATTGGCATGATCATATTGGTCACAGCAAAAGATTTTAAAATAATATTTTTCACATTTTTATATAATCTGTATATAAGAAGTAGTCCTTTTTCAAGCCTTTTGGCACACAGGGCTGAAGCTTATCCCTATTTATATAGTATGAAGTGGACAATGTCAGATTTAATCTTTCACTTTCTGAACAGGGTAGTTTAATGCAGACTACCTTCCCAGCCGAAGTTATACCCATTTTCACCTGGGTCGAGTCAAGTAACAGTGCACACAAATAATTTAAAGCTTATTCACACATTCATTCAGGTAAAATACATTTCTCAATATGTTTAAGAAAAATAAATCATTACCTAAATTATTTTCTAAAATAAAATAGAGAGAGTTTACATCATTGATGTACATGCATTTTGAGGCAATCTTCATTTAGGAATAAAAGTTTGAAGGACATAACAAATAAATCACTCTCTAAAGGATTTTGTAATAATAAAAAATGACAGAATGTTGTTCTAGATACCAAAATTACACATTCGACACTGAACCTTTCTCTTTACATTACCTGGTATGAATTTTTGCAGCTTCTGATCAATGTTATACAGAATGCAGTTAGAGCCAGCAGGATAGACGATGGTTTGCTCATCATGGTAGCAAATATTTCCAGACACACCTGGCTTCAAGCCAAAGATGTGGCGTGCCTGAGCAATGGCAATGGACATGATGAATGCCCTGACAGCTCAACACTCCTGTGTACATGGAAAAGGGGTGGTAAACAGAAAAATATGAAAGCATTAGTTGTGGAGTTCTGACATTTTGATTTCCTCTTAGTAGGTTTTATTGTTAAGTATTTCAATGATTTTCTAAATGTAAACTTCAATGATCTATTGGTATTGGCATTCATGTTTTCAAGAATACTCAGCTGAGTTTGTCAGCTATTATTAAGACTAAGACTAAAACTAACGCTGAGAATACCCAGTTCAACTGAGTTTGTCAGCTTATTTGAAGATGAAAACTAAGATGAACGTTTACATTATTGTTATTCTAGGAGTGGTAATGGAGCAAACTCTAAATATCCAGAATCTTCTCACTTCTGCAATCTATAATATCATAGTAGATACATTCAACCTTGTTTTGTCCCATGGTATTATTATTAATAATAAGAGGGCTTATGTATGTCTTAATCTTAGTTTCTAAACTTTCTAGAGATGTACTCTGATGTGAAAAGATTCCAAATCTTTTAAACTTCGTAGAGGCACAAGCATGATGACGTTTTCCAACATGAATTCGAATGTTCCCCTTCAAAGTTTACATGATATCATCAACAATAGGCCTACCTCTAGACAAGACTTTAAATGAAGTTTAGACTAAATCTAAAATCTACTTGATTACTGACACTGACAGTGATAGGAAGAACCATTGGACCTAGATGTTTTAACTGTTGAATGGCAATATGAAAATAGACGCTCCTTTAAAATTATAATATATAAGAAGAACGTTTTCACCAATTAATAAATGAATTAATTAAATATCGCTACAATTCCCAAACACTCACTTTACTCCAAAGTTCTTTCAGAGTCGACGGATCCTAACAGCAACAGAACAGTCGCGTTATTAGCGTTGCTAAGGGTGACAATTACCTCCCCTCCTTCACTTCCGGAGAACCTAGCGATACATCAAAAGTCAAGACCTGAAATCTATACAAATAAAAACCTTACACTGATTGTAATTAAGAGTATATTTTCGATATTTAAACATGATTTTTCTGTAGATAATTTATGAATATAAATATTAAAACCATATTTTCCAGAAAATGAAAAATCAAGACAAGAAAAAGAAAAGTTTGTTATGTATATTTTACATGGGCAATTCAAATTTATATTTTTTAAAAACTCAATTTACGGAAATAGAAAACGAAAGTGAAAGTAGGAGTCCCTTCGTTGAACTTGTATGCTCTGTCCTCAGAGGGTATCACTTTCCGCATCATTCCCTCGTATCCTCGTGTTGGCAGTGATAAACCTTCTCTGTCAATTTCAGTCTTCATATTCACATCTAAATTCAATTCGGAATAATGGTAGTGATAGGCAGATTTAGTAATGTAGATCTACATCTGCATCTAGATCTAGATCTACTTGCACTTGCCGCATAAAGTTGTGACATGAGTTTAGTGAAGAGATGAACGAACAGTGAACAGAATAATAATAATAATTAAAAAAAGGTAAAATATAGTACAAGTACAGTTTGACAGGATGAGGATTCTTTTCCAAGTTATTCCTTGGTTTGGTGCTACACGGCCAATAATAAAAAGCACCCGACCGGTCACTACCGGTAGTTTACCACAACACATTTTCAGTTACTTTAATAGGACTAATAAAACAGAACAATTCGGTGCCTCCAGGTTATCATTTTCAACTCATGATGCTAATAAAACAAAGGTGCAGGGCTATGTTTCCAGTCAAAATGGTGAAATTCAAGAGATCTTATCACAACATATGAATGTTTTCCCTGATTTCATCACCGAAGATGAAGAGAATTCAATAATTAATGAAGTAGACCGATACATGAAGAGACAACGGTATCAATTTGACCATTGGGATAATGTAAGTTCACTTTCTTTTTGAGGAAAATTCTTTAACATGGTTGTTTTCTTTAAGTTAAATTGAAATTCCAATGATTATAATTATTGTATATAGATCGTAATTTATCATAATTTGTAAGTAAGATCACTTTTCACTCAAGCACTCTTTACTAATTATAGAGAGATAATTATTATTGTTCTTGTTGAAGTTAATATTTTAATGAAAATGCCTGTTAAATTTTTAGCGAAGAAACCCTCTGGCATCAGAATTGTTGAAAGTGAGAAGAAAGAACATTCCCATCCGATAACATCAGCATGATATTTTTAGCAACCATCCCTATTTTGTCCCCAAAATTTTCTTTGTCCTTTAGCCTTGTGAAATTTTAAAGAAAAAGAGAAAACTTTACTGTCAGCCCATCGCGGAGGTATACCTATGATTACTCACTTCATTAACCCCATTATTATCTTTGTTCATGTTTTAAAAATGTTTTTACCTTGATTGCATGTATGAAAATATACAAAGTCAACTGATTTGATACTTAGGAAAGTAAAGTAAAGTAGTCTTTTCAAGCCATTTGGCTTATAGGGCCGGAGCTTATCCCGGTTTCTGTAGCATGAAGCGGATAGTGACAGATTTGATCTATCACTTTCTGAATAGGATGCTAGTCTATTGCAGAATACTTTCCCAGCCAAGCTGTATCCATTTTCACTTGGGTCGAGTGAAACAACAGGGGTAAATTCTCTTGCTAAAGGAAAAACGCATTTCCCCACACAGGTTTGAACCCGTGACCTCTCGGTCCGAAGCCCAATGCTGTGTCCGCAGGGCCACTACGCCCCCTCAGACCATTTAGTGTTGTTTTTTTTTCTTCCTTGAGCAAGAAAATTTACTCCAATTGGTTCACCCCAAGCAGGTGAAAATAGGTATCAGCCGTTTTGTAGCGTAGGCTGTGGTGTCGTCCAATGTGGTATGGCTTGCTTCTGGCTGGAGGAGAAAATTGTGAAGCGCTTAGAGCAACACTGGGCCGTGGATACGCGCTAAATACATAGGTGCAATGTTACTTTTACTTTATAGTTTCGACATAATGCAATTGATTAAATGAATGATTCATGAATGGATAGTTGGGTCCGTATACGATAATGATTTAAGGCCAAGAGGCAGACTTCGTAGAAAAAAACCCCCGCGGGAACATACAAAAGAGCTTCTTGAAAAAGAATTTCAACAACAACAAAACAATAAATAAATAAATAAATAAATAAATAAACAAATAAATGAATAATAAAAAAAAATTCAGAATAGGGAAGGATAATTTTGGAAACCTGAGCTCTACAGGCCGAAAGTTAATATGGAATATTATGGATAAAGAAAAATAGTAAGTGACTAACTGAAAGCTTTTATAATGCGCATATTCAATTAATTATGCTCTATGTGCTTTCCAAAGGTTCTCCGACAGGCCTTTTCCATTGAGTAACCTTCTCAACTCACTGAGGAATAAACAGAAATGCAACCATTTTATAAGCTCATCACTCAAGCATACTGACAAGATCTTGCTTATTGTATAAGTTATAGTCGGGTACTCATTTTACACCTGAGTGGGGTGAGACAATGTGTGTATAGAGATCTTTCCAAGAACTCAGCATCGCGACCGTCAAAATGGCCGCCATCATAATCAAGAAGCTCTCTCATTTACTCAAACTAGGGATGCCAGGTTCGCTCTTTCGGAGCCAAACTCCATAAATTTGGGGAATTACAATCTCTCTTGGCTTCCATATTTCGATTTGAGGAATTGGGGAATTGGGGAATTTTCGGTTCTTTGAGTTGCGAATTATAATTTTGTAATACGTTTGGCAAGTTAAAGCAGAATATTATGTAAATTATTTGACCTTTTTGTGAGCAAGGACCAAGCTACGCTAGAATATAAGCCAAGTGCTGTACTATGTGGGTGTGATTGGAATCTACATGAACATACTTGCGTTGGCCAAGGGATCTACTGAGAAATAAAGCACCATTTTAGTAACTGGAATCTGTTATATCATTTTCATCTATTTATTTATAATTTTTTTTAGTTGCATGTATATTAATCTATCCGTATTTCTGTCTCTCCCCTATGATATGCGCTGTCCATGTCCGTGCCATGCTATGGATCAACTAGCGATCTCGCTGGCTGCCATTGGTCATAGTATTACACGTATTATTATTATGCCTTGTTATCGTGGCTTCTATAGACTAAACCATTGACTGACCCTTACATACAATGTCCAAGGTCCACCCCGACCAGGCATAAAGCCTCTAAGCTTTGTCTTGTTAGGACTCGACACCACACCAACAGCCATGCCACCTGCCTTCTTGAAGGCTGGTGTTGAAGGGGAGGGGGAGGATTAGCAATGTGGCATCAGGCACAATTATGTTGTGTGACAAATTAAGGGTTTAAGGGGAGAGGGGGGGGGAGGTTGAGACAGGGTGAGGGGACGAGGGGGGATAGAGAGAGAGGGAGAGAGAGAGAGAGAGAGAGAGAAAGAGAGAGAGAGGAAGACAGACCGACAGACATACAGACAGATAGACAAAGAGACAGACCGACAACCTCAGACATAGGCAGTGGGACAGAGAGAAACATAGACGTGTATGATAAAAGTACAGATCAACCGACAGGCATTGTCAGAGACAAGATATAGATAAAGAGAGATATACAGAATAAAGGAAAGATGAGGAGAGAGGGGGAAGAGGTAATGACTGCCAGTGAGAAGGCAAAAAGAGAGAAATAGAGATATAGTGAGAAAGAT
>JBCHJU010064051.1:0-11272 GCA_039654505.1 Plocamopherus imperialis | reverse complement strand
AAATAAAGAAGAAAAAAAAAACACACATGCAAAAAAAAAAATAAAAAAAAAAAAAAAAATAAATAAAAAGATCGATGCCGATAACAAACGGAAAGAATTTATGCATTACCGTACATGTATTACTGCTATACTATATGTATTCTTAATCAATAGACCTGCCGATTGTGAAGCATCAGAAATATATGTAGTGAGGACATTTTCCGTCTTGTGATTATTTAGGCTTCGGCGTGTTGATTGATGATCCCGGCGTTGTATCAAGGCGGCAGGACATTTTCTATGTTTTGCGATTAAATCAAAAAAAGTTGTAACAAGTCGTACTCAGCGGCCCAGATTAGCAAAGTCTAAGCGTACAGATCTTTTTGTGGCTCTGTTTAAAAGAAGTTCAGAAATTTTTGTCAGAACCCCCCCCCCCCCCCCCCACGCAAGATGGGTCTACACTGGGAGTACAAGTACAGACACTGCACTCCAATAGGGCCTAGATCAAGGCCTATCATCACAATATAATATAATATAACATTTTAATTGCAAGCCGCTCACACACACACGCGCACAGGCACACACGCGATCACAGGAAATCCAAGGCCACACTAGGCCTAGCCAGCCAGCCAGCCTTACTATACAGGCTTTCAAGTTGAGCTTCACCCACTGCGTACTTTCTCTCTCAGTGACACATAATGTAGATCTAGAGATAGACGTTATTAAGAAAAAGCGGGAATCTTCTCACGAACGGCCCAAGCGGAGTTTAGTCGCGGCCGAGACCACTGCTGCCGCAGATCCTGGCCCGATCTCAGCGTTGCCACGGAAATCCGCGGAAAACTTTCCACACCATACATGTACTTAGCATGAGTAGTTCCAGGAATAGACAAGGTCAATGACCCTTATACAGTATTGTACTAGGCTATGCCGTTGTCGTCTTTAATGAAAACCGATCGTATGCCTAGTTGCAGGCCTATCATTATATCATATTGTTCAATACATTGGTCCACTTCCTTATTGTGGAGAGCAAATGACATAATGAAAGGGCTCCCCCCCTCTCTCTTTTTCTCTCAGTCTCTCTCTCTCTCTCTCCCTCCCTCCCTCTCTCTCTTCCTCCATAGCACGTATACAAGTATAAGTACAAATTTACGATGACAGATCGGCAGGCCAGAAAAAGCGTAAAAATGTCAACCCTAATCATAAAATCGTAATAGTGTCGAAATCAGATAAAAAAGTGTAATGGTTATGCCTAAATCATAACGGGTGGCAGGTCTGTATACCCTCAACAACAAACAATAACATTTCTATTATAACAATACCAACATTGTAAGAAGTATACAAAAAAACCATTTTTTCTCATTTCTTATCCACGAACAATAATGACCATCATATCAGAATGATAAATACTTACACAATTATTATAATCTGTGTACATTTTGATTAGAAGAAATTCTACATATATTTTATTGTAAGACATGTATTAATTTGTCACATGCGGCATGTGACAAAGCTGCTAAAGAATTTTAAATTTTAGGAGATTCTTCATAACACAGGTCCATTTAATTTCAGATAAGCTATGAAATGTTCAACTGCAAAAGATATTGAATCTTCTTTCATGGAATTTAAGTTTAAAATGGGCTATTCTGATCTGTACATTAAATTTATAAATGAAATGACTATTAGTACTCTTCAGGCAAGAAAACTTCCAGGTCTGGAAAGTTATCCATTGTTGATGAAGTCAGAGTAATTGCTTTGGCAAATTCCATTTTCTCAAGCAGGGACACGATTTTCATCAGCAAACTGTAAAAATGAAACAAAAGTAGACGAAAATTGTAAAAACCACATGAATTAAAAATATAACAGACGTGGTGAGTTGAGTCTTCAAAGATGAATGTGTCACAATACAATCCAAAACAAAGCATTGCTATCTATTCTAGATCTAGCCCATAATAGGTTAATAGTCTGAAGATTAAATTGAGGAAAGTGCTTCAACTTTCTCAAAGGTGCACAATGACTTGAGAACATCTTTGAAAATGTGACTAGAACAGCAGTGGACAAATGAATAAATGACAGATCAGTCAAAATAAAAGGCAAGATGGCCAAGCACTTATAATTTGAACCAACTTCACTTTTATAAGAAAAAAAAATCAGGCCTAAATTTGATTTCCAATTACTAACTTCAAACACTGTACATTTCTTTTGCATTTATTATGTCTTTAAATTCCCCATTCTCTTTTGGTAAGCCAAGACTGGCCAGAAAAAAAATCATAAATAGATTTGACTGCCTGGCCTGGGAATCTGGCAAATGTATAATAATGAAAAAGGTAGGTCTAGCCATGCTCAGGGCCTGGGAACCATATGGGTCCTGGCCTCAGCACACCTCATATCTGGTGTCTATCACAGAACAGGACAGGACAATTGACTCTAGATCTATAGTCAAGAGGAAACAAGTCTTGCAAAATACTGAGGAATTGCCGAAAATCAACTGGTAGAGGGAATTAAAGGAAGTGAGATAGCAAGGAAAACAGAAAATGAAATATTATTTCCCTTACGAGTAAATGGCAGAAAAATAACATATTAAACCAATCTGCCACTTGAATATTATTAAAATCTGGAAAAATGTTTGAAAAATCTTCATACGAGGACAAAGGGGTATATTCCATTACTTCGTAAACCAGGACTAAGGCTACAGCTTTTCAAGTCCTTCAATAACCCAGACTAGCGCTTAGTCCCTGGTGTAAGTTTTACGACAGGTAGGGACCTGCCGTAACTAGGGACTAAGACAGCTAGACAGTCATCGCAGTGACATACACAAAGAAATAATGCCCAAAACATACTGTAAACAGCAAAAAATAAACAATTTTAGTAATTATTATGGCATTTAAGGCATTGAATGGTAGAAGTAGAATTTCGACAATTATAATCAAAGTTCACAAAGAAGTGAGTGAATGGACAAATGAATGAGTTCATAAGGAAAAAAAGGCGCAATAGTAGTTTACACTTTTAACAAGAAACATGCATTGATACAAGGATTGTAGAAGCGATGCCATCCTCTTTTTAAAATAACCGCACATCAATAAAATTCAATTTTTGTGTGAATTTTTGATATTCTCGCATAGACAGCAACTTGAAAATGAGTTTTGGATAATTTGTTTCAAGTTTTACGTTTTAGATTATATTTATTTACTGTCTATGTGGTCTAAGTATTGATGACATAGCAGTATCGAACATGGCAGATTGTCGCTTCGAGCCTAACGGAAACAAAGATTTAGCAGCACTGCACTTGCACTTCAGTTTAACAGTTTCCTTGTTTGGGTTTTCATCATAAGCTATAGCCCACAAGAAGAAGGTTGCATTACTATTATTACTGTTTAAACACTTCAACTCCCACTCCCCATTTCCAGATATCAATTAATCTAAACCCTGTCTCTCGAAAGAGGAAAATGCAAGTTTTATTGTTGTAAGCTGTAAAAGCAAGTAAAAGAAACCTGATAACCTCTCTGGATACTATTTATACCGACCGGTGAGAAATAGTGTGGGTAAATTAAATTTGTTTGTAAAGAGAAATAAAGGGTATGATTTTATGAGAAATATTACCATAGCTTTAGTGATAAATAATAGGATTTCGTACGAATTGTTCATTGGCAAATTGCCAAAATCCCTTACAATCTTAGTCTTCAAATGTCATTGTTTCATGTGATCACATGTACTAAATGCTAAAAACTCATTAGTAGATCATCGATTGGTGATTCAGGATCCATGAAATGATATTTGAATTGAGAACTCTTGTTAATAACACATGAATGGGGCCAAGCCTGCAGGTAGCATAGGGGCAAGGTCAAAATAGCCGATGACACATAAAATTGGGACAAGCAGGCAACCCATGTGGCAGTCTCGCCTAAGCAGAGCGAATATATAAGGGATCCAAAGGTTACAGGCTGAAAATTAAAAACATTAGAATAATGACACATCTTTGCCACTGGATTTTACAGTGGATTAAAAAGCGAGCAAAAATAGGAATAACATGCAAACTTTCCCCTTTCTTTACAGGATGAACATTTAAGAGTCTGGGGATGGAGGATCAGCCAGACACACAAATCTGCAAGTGGGAAAATATTCTTAATAATATAATAATTTAACAAGACTTCTCACCTTTCTCCCGTCTCTTCATCTCTGTTAGCACTTGTCAAATCTGACTGCCCTGGCTCCTGGGAAGATTTTTCATTGGAAGTCTGTAGGAACTCAGAAATTCCTTTCTCAATGGGCAGCCATTCTTCTTTCATTTTCTCTTCCTCTGGATTCAAATCTGGTATTGCAACCTCTGGCATCATTTCTAACAGTGTTGCTTTTTCATTTTCATAATTAAGCCTTAGTTCCTCCGCGGGTAACTGTGTGAAATGAATATCAGCGTTAACAATGGTTCTACATGGAAAACATTAAAATTTGCTTACTTTTTCTTCATTACATTTCTTTCTCTCCTTGACAATATTCTATTTTACTTTCAATGTATGGTTTTTAGGCTCCTGAAGTGATCCTTCTCCACTCCTCCCTATCCAAACATTTTATGTTTCCTTCTGGTAAGGACAAAATTATTTTCTTTAGAGCCTTTTTTATGTTCATCATGCCCTCTACGAGATCTGCCTCTAGGTCTCTTGACTTACTTGACTTAAATCCCGTTCGCTGAAGTGTCATCCGACGCTTCCGCGTAGGAGGATCTGTATATTATCAAGACTAGGTGTTTCCTTCTTTGGTGACTTGTTGTAAATGTTTAAGGTCTGAGAGGCTATTTGGGTCAGTGCCAAAAAGTACTTATTTTGATAGATACTCCACTAGGATCACTACAGCTCAGTTATTTATTATCGAAATGTTATTGTTTCTCTGTTTGAGTGTTTAGAATTGATTAAATAAACTGCATGAGCAAAATGAACCATATGAGTTTGCTTGCTTTGTTCAAATCCCACATTATTTTTTTATTTCACCACGATTTTTGCTTATTAAAAGTTGACTATAATATTAAGTTGTTCCTTACCTTCCCTGCATATAACATTTAGTGTAAGTTTTTGCTTACTCATGAAAGCAATTGCTACTTCAATGCCAACAATTTACCAACGCATTTCATTCTCATTTATGAACTTGAAGTTACTTATCCATTGATTTTTACAATTTCTTGAATAGATTCGCTTGTGTGACATCATTTTTGTCATTAGTTCAGGGGTGATGTGCAACATGTTCAAATCCATGAGAAAATTCCAGTTTTTTTTACTCATTTGATACTGATGACAGCTTTTAAATCAATTGATTCTTTAATGAACATGTTCCTTCTTCAACAAAATGTATGTTTTCATCATTGCTTCAAGTTTGATTTTTAGTACCATTGTCCCCTTTAGTGCTCATGTTTTACCCATTTACAAGGTCTCTTACTTTGGGTTTTATCACGATAAACTGATTTATTTATATACTCCCTCACCATTCTTTCTAAATGTATAAACATGTCTAAACCATCTTAGCCAAGTCATTTCTACTTTTAATTTTTACATCAATTACTTTAGTTGGATCTCTTTTTGTCGTTTGTGATTTTGGTACAGTTAATTCAATAATGCAAATATTCTTACAATTGATATAACATACTAGAAAAAGAATCTGAATAAAAAGAGACAAGATTATGGGAAAAACGAATGATAATTATTACATTAATCACTTATGACATCAGTCTTCGCTCACAACAGTGGAACAAGGACATTATATTTTCAGACTTGTCAACCAATTAAAAATGGAAGTAGGGACATGCAGTGGGGTGGGGCGAAGACCGGTAATGAAGCAAGGATTTCGGGGGAAGGAAGCTCACAACCCACCGAAGAAACATTTATCCCTTTTAAAATGATAAATCAGAATTCTCCTTGCTGGACAGTCTACCTTTTCATGCAAAAGTGGATGCCATTGATTGATAGGAAAAGGCTGTGTTACAGGAAAAAATTGGCCTAAAGGCTACCCTCCACACGTTAATTGACATGAGGACATTTTTTTCTAACAACAGATTCTTTCAGAATCCACATTTGAGTTCAGTACACACAGAATTCCTTAGGCATGACTAGCAACATTTTGAAAGGAAATGTACGATCAAATGGACTAACATAATTCTTTCGCATATGCCAGTTTATCCCATCTTGCCCTCTTACAAAAACGCATTATTATATACAGGAAAACACCCACAGTCATGTGGCCGCCATGTCCTTAGCATCAACCGTTCCATGATTCAGCAAGGTCAATGACCTCGTTTCAGGCTTATTTCATACATGTACGCTATTGCTGTGTATGTGTCATCATGGATAGCAATAAATAAATAATCCATAGGCTTCTTACTACAATGAGAACGGATATGCCAGGAGCTTTCAGGTTCGACACTGTCTTCGTCAACCACGAACCACCGCACCAGTCGATATCTTCATATGATTTTCAGTAGACAAAGGTGATTTTTGCGCCTCTAACTAACACTTATCAGTTAAAGCATCCAATCTTCCTCCCTCTTTATTTGTCCCCTTCCCCCTTCTGACCTCTCAAAATGCAAAGTAAGGACTGTCCTGAAAAAATAGGGGTGACTGGGAAGCCTGTATTTTATAACAACATATTTTCAACAAGTGTCAAAATATTGGGTAATCAGACCTGCCAACCCTGGAATCACCCAAAGTGTGATTTAAAAATAAAATGGTGTGATTTGACAACTCAAAGTGTGATTCTTTCGCATGGCGTGAAAATATTCTTTAAAACACTTGTAACACCACCTAATGTCATTAAAACATGGCTCAAATGTCATAAAAACATGGCTCAAAGACAACAAAAAAATTACAAAGGAAAATATGAATACATAATGTTATAATTCCCACAGCAAAGCAATTTACTAACAATGCCTCATGGTGAGGAAATTAGTCCATCTTAAAGGAAGCACTGGTTGCTCCCTTGAATCTAGGTCAAGTCCTCATCTGTGAAGGTCTGCTCTGTTGAATTTGAATTAGACTTGACAGTCGTGAGGAAATCCAAAATATCCTTGCCCATGCTGGCTCTTTGGTCGTTTTATTCTTTCTAACACAGTTGAACTCTCTTTCAGCTGCTGCATAGGAATGGGGGATTGTCCGGAATCCCAGCAGGGCAAAGGCAAGATTTGTGTACAACTTGTCCTCCATGGCTCCAATAAATTTCAATAATTGCATTTCTATGCCATAAGCAATAGGCAGGCCAACCAGTTCATCAGCTTGGAAGTTCAGGAACTCTAACTGAACCTGGTCTGCTGACATTCACTGAGATAATTTTACAGGAGAGCGGAAAAACTTTCCTTTTTTTTCTATAGTTTTGCTCATGTTGTAATGAAACTTTGCTCTAAGCATGCTTTGCTAATGCTAGTGATGCATCATGTACTTCACTCTAACGATTCACTGTTCTGTGAAGGAGTGCAAATTCGGTAGTAGTTGTAAACTATTGATGCATATTTTGATTACTGCCCTAGGTGCTTTTACGGTACTTCATCGTTGAAGTATCATTGTTGGCAAGAGCCGTAAAAGCAGTTACGAATATGTTCATCCCGATATATAGGCAAACTGCGGTCAAAGAGTTAAATCGTGCACGGGCCGATATATCGGCTTTAACTAGTCAAGGCCTAAGACCTCCTTGCTTGTGTGGTGTGGCAGACCAGTAGCCTCAGCTGTCACGTGTAGTTCCAGGAATCAGCGAGGTCAGTGACTTTTCTATAGTATTGTATAGTATTAGTATTATTACATCGTCGTCTCTACCGAAGGCTGATTCTAGTTACAGGCCCATCATTCTATCATACTGTTCAATGTACTATTATAGTGGTCCACCACCTTGTTGTGAGTAGCAAACGGCATAGTATTAGTACATGTAATAGGGATCCCCCTCCCGCACATTACATAATATTCCATCCCTCCACCTATCTTCTACTTCTACATTGACCTGCCGGTCAGCTCCCGAAATCAACCCCTGACCTAGTTCAGCTGTGTGCGAGGCCGCCGTAACCTGCCATGCTAGCCCACACTCACGCAGGACGAGGCTCCCACTGGAATGTGACGTAGACCTTGACATGTTGTTATTGCATGTAATGTGTACCCTTTATCATAAAGCGCTCTCTTTGAATTAAACAATATTAGCCCTAGGCAACAAAAGGCCGAAATCTAGAATTAACATCACTTTGACTTTGGTCAAGAGAGAGCAAAAGCCGGGGCCCACGGCAGATCGAGTTTTAGTCCGCGGCTATAGCTAGCCTTGACGTGACGGTGGGCATCTGTTTCATACTAATACTTGGCCCAAACTCAAGGTAGAAATGAAAAATTACGATTGTAATTTCAAAATCCAAATCAACAACGAAAGCTTAAATTTACTATTCAGATATATCCTGATATCAACGATTCATCAAAATATATGTGAATCTATGTCGGCTACGCTTATAAGGTCAGAAGTAAACATATAAATTTACTATGTACGATTTCCATTTATCATTTCGATGTTGATGTCATATTATTACGCATAAAAGCTCGGTTCTCATTGGTTGAAGCGTCTAAGCATCATATGACGCGATCACAGTGGTTACAACTGGTTACTACATTGTGTAAGTGAAGAATACCGGCAACCTCGGTGCGCCCAGCCAGAACACTAAAATACGGGACCCGCCGGTAGCAGTTGGGCTTGGCACCTGGTCAGGGGGACGGCAAAATATGCGACCGCCGTTAGCGTGGGTGATCGGCTTGGGCGAAGCGGGGTGTGTATAACACAACGAATACCGGACCCGACAGATACCTTTACCGATTGTCCTGCCGTAGCACTGAAAACAAAAACTTCCGATAGAAAATATTTAAAAATCGTTAAACGCTACGAAAGGAAATCTGAATACCGAATAGCGTTAAAAATGGGGCAAAAAGAACAGATTCGTGGGCGCGCGTGAAAATATCATTTCCGTGTTAATTTAACACGATACAGCGTTACGTTGGCAGGTCTGTTTCAGCTTTACCTGGAAGAACAAGATAAAGAAGAAAAGCCCAAACTTTGCTCCAAAACGTCAAAAGAGCATGAAATGAAGAAACAAACACCAAGTAAAATCTGTTACTCTGAACAATAAGATGATGTAAGCTCGTTTTGTTTACAACCTATAATTGATCACCTGTCTAACAGCTTGAAAGACTTTCTCCTCATGAGAGTCCATCTCTGTGAAGGTTCGAATTTGTGCCAGATTGACGTTTTCTCTATATCCCAGGGCTACAACCTCATCAAATGCAAAGATGAGGGAAAATGCCTGGTCCACTATTTCTGATTCCTCCATGTTCCTGCAGTACTCTGGCAGCTGAGGACAAACATCAATTTTTTTATTTTTATTTAGGAACTTGCATCAAAGATGTAAGGCAAACATTTTAAAACATTCTAGCAAATGTCAGAAAGTATAATTTCATGGAATTTTCAATCATGCATCAAGTCAGTAGTTCGTCATATAATATTATATATACATATAAAGAAAATCCTTAATTACCTCCCACACAAAACTCATCAAATTCCACTCCCCCTTTGAGAACCCTTTGAGTTTTGAGAACATTCGTTCTCAAAGCACACACAAAAAAACAACAACAAAAAAACAAAGTCTTTTAAATTTCGTTACAGAAGAGCGTACCACTTTTGCAAAGAGACGAAGAGTTTCTAGATCTTCAAGAATGTTTGATGCTTTTGTGGTGATGAGGAGGACATACAGTTTTTCCAATGGCTGATAGACATATCGCACACTCTCTGTTTCCACAAATGTGTGCTGTTTGCCTGATCCCATCAGCTTAGGAAAAGCTGCAAGTAGTCCCTCTACTCTTGACCTTGTCATCTCCACAAATTGTCGAGATATGATGGCTGAAAGGAAAACAAATTCATTATTTCACATGGCAAATGAATTCTTCTAGATAAAAGACAAATCAAAATATGTTTGTAATCAGAACTTTAAAAAATGACATATATATAATACATATACCAGAATTATAATACATGAATAGATCTTGAGCTAAAAAGTAAAGGATGTAACTCTCTGAATTTTAGCATTCTATGAGAAATTTGCCTAAAAGTAAAGTTAGCAGCAGTATGATGGTGGGATAACACAACATGCAACATTATTTTGTCAAAACAGAAAAATCTGTTATTTATTTTTGAAGCAGTTAATTGAGTAAGTCAACAGTAGTATTCACACCTTTTCCAGAGCGGTTGCATACTGCTGCTGCTAGCAGCACCTGCGAAAAAAGAATGAAGGCCAAGTCTTTCAGGGTTTTTTTTTTTAAGAATAAATCATGACCAAACAAAAACAAAAAAAATGATCAGACATTACATTCTAATATAATTGGGTTTATACAAAAATATATTTTACTTATCACAGAGATATCTCATAAAAACTGTAAAGAGTACTATGACTGATTCATTTGAAGATATAGCCTATTTTTTCTTTTCAATATAATATGTAAAAAGAAAATCATTGGTGCTGGCACTGAAAAAATACAAACAATCATGTAATGAACTAAAATAAAAACCGCAAGGCATACACATAACTTAATATTGAGCAGTGATAGCACCAATGCCTTTGATTGTAACAAGTCTTATTGACCTGGCTGTATGAGCAGTATAGGGTAAAAAAAACAAAAAAAACAACAACTTTGCCTTTGTGTATTTTTATGACTTTCCAAACATTCACAACTACAAAATCAACACATCGGGCATTTCCACTTTTTGGGGGGGTCCCTAAACAAGGAAGTGGTAGATCAACGTACTGCTTTCCAAGAGTGAAGAAATTGATGGATTTACATATAAAAAGAAGGCTTGGAAAATCAACAAAAATATAAAAATGCCTAAATTTAATGCATTTTCAACATTATACAGTGAAAGTAAGAACAGGGATGATCTTATACAGCCTTTGATGTTCAGATTGTGACGGCGAGAATCGGCTATTTGTGCCATGTAAAAAACTTACAAGTCTTGTTTCCCTTCACGATTAATTCTTTAAAATCCAAGCATATAAATCATACATATCAATCCATAAATCCCTCACCAAATGGGAATAAAGGCTGTGATATTCGCAACACACTTTTAGAAATACAGGGATTGACACTTTAAAAGGGAGTGGGCCGCTTTAGAATCAGAGTTAACTTACACGGAGTGGCTCTGTACCCGTCTCCCGGGTGAATAGCCTATAGGCTATGATGATATGATATGATATGATATCGCTGCAGATCGTTGGTTAGGCTTCCTAGCCTGTGATCTGATCTTCCTGGGTCTT
>JBCHJU010063940.1:0-11274 GCA_039654505.1 Plocamopherus imperialis | reverse complement strand
TTACCGAAAAGGCCGCTTACTGAAGGCGGTTACGGGTGCACCGAGAAGCAACGTCCATGCCATGCACGGAAAATCACGCCAGTCGCCGCGGTAGCTCTCATTTTTCATCCGTGTTGAATGCAAAATGGCGCCTATGGTCAAGATGGCCTTTCGTTTCAATTAGCCAGAAATAATGAAACCGCAAATTTTGAGAAGTATTTTTTGTTGCTTCTGTGAGCCATAAAATGTGCCCTCCTAGCTCCATAATAATAAGATTATCATAAAGGCCTTTTAGTGGGTTTTGCCAAGCATTAGAGATTTTTAGCCTGCTCACTTTCACGTGACTCATGGGTTTAGGTTTTGAAGGGGGGAAAGTTTGATTCTCCTTTTGGGCCAACAGCTCCCCCCCCCCCCTTTTTTTAACTCTAAAGTATATTGATGTTAAGCTAGGAGGGAATTTATAAGTTTGTTTCATTTCAACTATTTATGACATTCTGTGTCGTTTTGCCCCTCGCTAGTGTGCATTTTGTCTCACTTAAATGTGGTGCAGCACAGATGCTAGTACGATTTTCATCTCGACAACGACTAACCTTTTAAAACATTGTCACGTGAAAAGCCTGAAAATATGATCACCTAGACAAAATAGCTGCCCGGACACAAACCTACCCCCACACTTTCCCTCCCTAGTCCCCCCAAACACATAAACACCAACACATACTCACACAAACACACACACACACACACACACACCACACACGTACACATTCATTTAAAGTCTTTCGAGAGTGAAGCCCTGAATGAGACCGATTAAACAGAGGTTGCAAGAGTTGAATTTTAAATATTACATTAAAAGAAGATCTAGGTCAATTTCAATGCGTTCTGCTTGTAATAATCGAATTTCAAATCCGAACTGTAAAAGGGATCTTTCCATCAGCCAATATACCTCATCTAGTGTATAACAATAACTGACTTAGTTTTAGCATCTGAAAAATAATAAAAGATGTCTACTTCCTCTTTCTTTCAGTGTGTGGGGAATACTGAAGATAGTTTTTGAGGAAAATATTTCGTCAATATTATTGATAGTTTATGGACCGCTTTACTTGTACCGCATTACCACCCCCCCCCCCAACACACACACATTCGCAATCCTTTTCTTTTCCACGGCGCCTCTCTCAAACACATGCAAACACACACTTATCTGCGATGCAAACACACACTTATCTGCGTTGATACAGATTATTGAGAAAAACTGAGTCAATAAAATGTATCAACATTATTGCTCCCCGAATGTAAAATAACAACAATTTTAATGAGCTTGAACAGGCAGCTTTGGATAAACGTGGCCTTTGGGACAGAAAATTTTGAAATACAGTAAGAATTATTTAAAAAAGAGTAGATAGCTATATAATATTATAAACAAACTAATTGTGGAAAGATTAAAACGTTGAAATACAAACAAAAGGAAGGCGAACACAGAAAACCATTTATTTAACCTTTCAGAGATGTCTGAAAACCGCGTCATTGCCAGTGTATTGTGAAACGCACTCTAAAGATGGGCCTGGTCATAGAGTAAAATTCACTATGCAATCCAACATTGTTTGGTGTGTATGAGAGGTATTTGATGAAAAGAATATCATTGTAGTAGTTAGCAGTTATTAATACGAAGGGAAATTTATCTTTTGTTTTTTCGACCGAAAACCGAGCGTCAGCTGCACAGTAGAGCAGTGCCGCAAACGGAGGTAATATGTGTAAATTACCCTGGCAAAGCGTGAAACGCCAATAAACGTTATCTTTTTACGCGGACCATGCAAGCGGTCACCCATCTGATTAGTGAACTGTTTGACTCAACTCATTGTGCTCACCGCTGAGCCACCGACGCCACTTATAGTCTGTCCTAAAACTACTGCCGAGGTTTGAAGAGCTATAACTTTATAAATACAGGTTAATTTGTTTCCACAATAAGCATGTGGACTTTCAAATAGAAAAGAGAAGCATTGATTTTGCTTCTTTATGCTATAAAAATAAATCACACGATGCTATAGACCTACATTTTAGAAGGTTTACTTGCCTGAAATGAAAAGAAAATGCATGGAGGTGAAGGCTGTTCTTGGAACGAAAATGTCCCTATCGTTCTACAGTAAACACTCACGTATTACCCGCTTTCCGCATTGGCGGTGAAGACACTTATGAAACAGAAAATGAGCATAATATACGTCACGAATTTGATGATCATTTTGTCTCATATCATTTCTGGCAGCGGTGTTGTTTACATTAAATTACAGCCCATACTTATTCTTTCATACAATAAATTGAAAAGAGGCCTCTATTGAAACTCCTTTTCAAGAGACACCCCTTACAAGGGGTCAATATTCGTCAATTACTGTAAAGACTTTAAAGGTTGACAACTCAGTGCTGTGACAGTCCCTTAACATCAAAGGAATTCGCCGCTTTAGAAACTCTACCCCAGTTGCCACCAAACTTATTTCAAAATCTTTTGGTCACTGAAAATTTAAGACAGCATAAAAAAAATTCAGGAACTTTGAACGATAGATTTTCAAGATATTTGAAAGAGAACGTCAGCAATCTTTTGTGGAGAGACTATAGATCTAGATGTAATCAGTAGTGAGGAGCGTTTAATTTTTAACGCACAGGATTAAACCTTAGAGTACGTCAGCTGGGTGAGACAGCAGAACGTATTTTTAGTTACGTAGGGCGGAAAACCCCAGTCAAACAGTAGGAAGACAGAAAAAAAACCCAAAACCGGGATGAAAAGTAAGAAAAAAAATCAGCTTAGATGGGAAAATATAACAGAATTAATTACGAGAACAATAGCTAAATAAGTACATAGTGCTAGAATTCTATGTTAAAAAAAAGAGTTAGACCTCATAGGACGTTGAATGAAATGGGATGTCCACAAACAAGTAAAGGGGATGACAAAGAGAAAAGAAAAAATATTTGAAATGAAAGATAGAAGGGAACAAGGAACAGGAAAACTAAGTAAGACTTGTGCAAGATATCTAGGAGTTACAATAGATAATAGACTACAGTTGAAAGGCTTACAACAAAAAATGTGTAAAAAGCAAATTACCTACTAGCATTCCTACAACGTAACATCAATGACTGGCTACAACTGTTCAAAGATAGGTGATACCGTACAGAACATTCGTAAAATCAGTCCTAGAATATTTAAAACGTGTTTATATGTTCTTCATTGTCAAATATAAAAGGAATGATTTAGAGAACATACAAGAAATGCAGGCAGATTTATAGTATAAGCTTAACTTTACAACACACCAGTACCAAGAAATTAATCAGAATACAAAATAAAAAAAATTGCATTGGACAAGCCTCAAAGAACAAAGAGCTAGAAATAAGGTGACCATTCTTTTCAAAGCAATTGTTAAGGGCTAAGCGGCTTTACCTATTGAAGAATCCAAATGAAAAATTGATCCGATACTTGAACAATTACTTTGCCATTGTCAAGTGTAAAAAGGCATTTTCAATTAATATTTTCCAATTGCATTCCGAATACGAAAAAGCAAACCCTCATCAATGCCAAACACAGGAAAGATGAGGAAGATTTTAAACAGAAGCTACACTTATATCAAAATACTAGAGAGTCACTTTTTGGACAGTTGACAAGAACACTCGTTTAACGGAGTTTGTCAGTGTTGTTCTAAAGATTCGAAAAACAATACACAAATGAAAAGAAACAAGTCCTGGTGTAAATCTTAACTTAATCCAGAAACGACGAAGAACGTTAGAACACACACCATATTATTACATAAAATTCCTAGCAAAATCCTCGACCTGATTTTTGTACTGTCGGATGACCTCAGCTGTCTAAAAAAAGGAGGCCTGTTATTAGAAAACATGGTCCATCGATGTTAATATCCCGGGTTCAATCCTAAGTGGAACAATTTTCTCTCTTTCTCTTTGTTTTTTTTTTTTGTTTGTTTTTTTGTTTTGTTTGTTTGTTTGTTTTGGGGTTGTTGTTTTTTTTTTGTTTCAGCCAAATTTCTTTTCCCGTTTTTGTTTTTATTCGCCATTGGGCCTATTAAAATTATCTAGATCTTTTGTGTCAGATCTAATTCTGTATCAGCACCTTTCTTTAAGCTTGTTTCCAGAAAACATAACATTATCTGTTCGCACGAGTGACATGCGAATGAATATGCTTAAAACTTAACTATGAGTTGGCTTGCTGCACCACTTCTTTCACTCCAAAGACTTCCTCTTTATACTTAAATACTGATAAGTATTGTTCTATGGAAAGAACACCTTGTCAAACATTCTTGTTGCAAATAATGAAAAAAGTCCTACTTTCGAATTTCAAGGCATTTCCCGAGGCTGAAGGCGGCTTTAGCAATTTATGCAGTGTTGTCCTCATTGAGGAAGACGTTCATTGAACTTCCATTTTTATCGATAACACTGTAACGATAAATTTGCCTTTTGGCTGTGTTATTGTTTGTTTATCCGGAGTCACCTCCCAGCCTTATTCTCCCAGTTCATCTATTTTCACTTTGACCACGGTTCAAAGATCACTGAGACCATTTAGAGCCTCTTGCCAACGCTTCATGGCTTAATTTGAAAACTGATCAGAAGTCTGTGATTACTTAGTAATTGGTGAAATAATTAACTGGTATGATCAGCATTAAGATCTAAGTTGTGTATTACTTTTTCTGAAAAGTTGATAATATAGGGCGCATCCAACTGTTCAGCATTGTTTTTAACTTCTTCCTTTTTGTTTTGTTTTGTTTTGTTTAATTGTTGGTTTTGTTGTTGTTGTTAGGCTGGGGGTTGATTTTTATGTTTTTGATTTTTTTGTTTTTGCTTTTGTTTTGTTTTCTTTCTTAATTGTTCCATTTGTTTTTGTGTTGTTGTTCCTGTTTTTCTTTTGTCGTTTACGTTCTATAGTGTAATTCTTTTCTGTGACTACGCCTACCCAGGCGGAAACATCTGCCCGTATACCAGTTAGATAATAGTCAGGTTCCATCAAATTTTCCTTGATTCGCTCCCTGCCAGATCTGATCGCGGCTACAGTAATTTCTTTTTTATTTCTTCAGAGAGATTTGCACTGGCTTCCTTTTGTACAAGGAACGACCCAATTACAAAATAGCGACTATTGTCTTTAAATGTCTCAGCGATTGAGCTCCCTATCTTCCAGAACCGTTGTCGTTCAAATGACCAACCCGAAATCAAAGATCCTTTAAAGATTATCTTTTTTGAAAGTCCCGCGTGCCAAACTATATTATGCTGGCCCACGTTCCTTGTCCAATTTCGGACTTCGGAGTTAAGAGTTCATCGTCTTGAGATTTGAGGAAATATGAATCACTGGGCATTTTCAAAAGAAATCCGAAAACAATATTCATGTTCAGAATGACTTTTTCAAGATAAGTTTGAGCATTACTATCATTAATAATATATTCTTTTAAGGTTTGTTGAGTGATTGCCGTGTCGTGTTTAATATTTGACCTTGTTTTAATAGTGCCTTTGTGCTTTTTAAAATAACTGTAAAATGTCAAGAGCTTGTTACTATCATGAGATTGTGGCGGTATAGAAACTTTACTACTATCATTTATTATTAATATATCTTCGTATGAGTTAGAGATTATAATCCCTAACTCGAACAGGGCTGGAAAAGTGTCATCCTTTGAATTGATGCAACATAAACGCCTAAGAGGCCACCGATCTTCTGCACACGAACCACCAATCATTCCTTTAGTACCTTTTCGATGAATCTACAACTTTCATGATTAGGCATATCTTTGTTAAAGCAAACCAAACCAAGAAGAGGCATTTTTTTTAACTTTCACATTACATGACACGACGACTGATGAACGTGCTCTTTCCTTATCGTCGGCGAGGTCTAAAGTCGAGCCCTGGGGATGGCGACGAAATACACTATTCTCTTCAGATCGCTGTAGTCGCCATAGTCTTCTTGTGATGCCTGATGTACAGGATTGGGTATGTCTGGTGGATGTGAGTTGCAGTCTGGGGACTACTATTGACGTTTCCTCAATTTTGAGTTAGTTATACGGGTGCTTTCGTAAACGAAACAACCCAATAACAACAGCTGAAATAAGAAACGGCTTAAATAGCATAAAGAGCAATAATGCAACAGGAGAGGACCGATTGCCACCAGAACTCATGATAAATGGACACCACACCTAGACGAGATTGTAGCAAAAACCTTCAATGTAACATTTTCTAACCACGAAACGCTAGATATGAACACAGAGGTACGCCTAGCCATACAGAAACCCATTAAACAAAAGGCCCACCTTACAATCGAAGGCCAATAACTCTACTTAACACTTTGAGAAAAACCGTGTCCTTGACTGTTCTAAATCGTATAAGACCAAACATTGAAAACTGCCTCTCCAAAAGTCAGAGTGGATTTAGACCAGAGAGGAGTACAGCTGATGTTGTATGGACACACAAATGGCTTGCCGGCAATAACAAACATCGAAAATATGAAGTAGGCTCCTTCATTGGTGACGTAGAAGACATAGAACGAAGGAAAAGGCGATCAGTTATCGCCTTTCAGAAACTTAGGAACCTATAGACAAGAAGAGACAAAGTTAAAGTAAATGTGAAAGTAAACTTATAACAGAGCATTCGTGAAATCAATCCTCACTTTCAATTTTGGTACTTAGGAATTGACACACGCAGATATGAAAACAACTTCGGCAAGTCCTCAACATATAATTTCATGTCAAAACATCAAAAACTTCATTATACAAAAATGCAATGAAAAACCTCTCTTCATCTTTATCACACAAAGTCACTGGCGCCTTTTTGGACATATATTGAGAAGAAGCAAAGACATACATGCAAATAAAACCATGCAATTCTAGTTTAACAAATTTTGGCAGCCATTTTAGAGATATCTCTCAAGTTGACCCTACCCTAAAACTCAAAAGGCTGTGCGACCTTGACCATTTGAGATCAATCACTCAAAATCGCAAAGATTGGAATAAGGTGACCAAGAAGATAACCGAAATTGCTGAGGCGTCCTAAACGGATGAGCAAGATGCAAAAAGCAATTAAGTTAAGTTTCGTAAACGCCAGTGCCCAGCAGGGAGACGAAATGACTTTATATTTGTCATTTTGTCCAAGAAAGTCGATGGCATGAACCAAGTCCTTTTGCCAACGTCAGGTCCAGCCTGTTTGTAACTTATGTTCTTCATTTCTACTGATATGTTATTTTAATAAGTTCTTCAAAATATCAGAATTTTTCGAATATTGGGGTGACCATCTAGCATTATTTAGGACTGCATTTGCATAGTGCGTTTTTGTGGCTCCCTTCAGGGTGTTGTCTTGATGACATGGATCTTCTGCTTTGAAGTCAATTCAATTTGTCCCTGTCTGGCTTAAGTTTGACTGCTTCCATTTTTCCACTGGATTAGGGCTCATGATCCGCCATTCTTGATTGCTTCAGTTGAAGATCCTACATTGGACACTCAACTATTTTCGTTTTGGGAAGAGTGAGTTAAGAATTGTATTCTGTTCTTTCTTCAGTTCCCTGATGAAGAGATACACTCCGTTGTTGTAGACACATTGTTTCGTTTCCATGAAGAGCATGACTATATTTATGCTGTATGTTTCTTATTACTTTTGTCTCGATTGTTTTAGTCCCTTCCCGTCATAAGAGCCTCAATGGCATTCATTTGAAACAAGAGTTCAGCACTTTTCGGAATATTTGGTATCATGTGTTTGACTTGGCTTTATATTATAATTAGTTTCGTATTAAAGTACTCATTAAAGCACAAATTATGTTTTCTTTGTTTCCCCCTGAACCTGTGCAGAGCTGTTATACGAGGGGAGCGGCACGGTAAAGGGAGATAAAGAATAAAATATTGTTATGAGATTATTTAGATCACGTTTGCTGATCTCTGGTATTGGCCTGTGTAATTTGTTTCCAAAGCTTTTGTCACAATTTAGTGGCACTCTAGCTCTATGTCTTCCTCTTTGCTCCTCGAGTCAACTGACGTCGCCACCGGATTCCTCCTCCGTTCACTGGTGGTGCTCAGCAGTCTTGTTTTCTTACTCATCCTCACTGCAAACATCCAATTAGGCCTAAATTACTACCATCACTAAATCACAGTCCTTCCTGTTCTCAAGATCATTAAAAAATAAACAGAAACTCAAATTGAGACTAAAATTTCAACAACTGTTTACACCACTATTCAAAAGTTAGGTCTCCACTGACTAATCATAGTCGTCCATCTATGCTGGAAGACGGCGGATCCTCCTCGGTCGGACATCTCTCTCTTCGTCGCTTCCACTCTCCCATCGGGCATCATCATTATGGCCCACCTTCCTCACGTCCAAACTGTGCCTGGACATTCCATTCCATTGCTGTTATTCAACTTGGTCACCACATTATTTTTCCCATTTCATGGTACAACTTGCTCCCAGCGGCTTCACACACATACAAACACACATACACACACACACCTCATCTCCAATTTTCACCACTCCATTCAGACTCCTACACTCACCGCCATCGGCATCATCGTTAGTATATCTGATGGAGAGTTTCTCATCATACCTTAAAGGCCATCATTGGGGCACCGTTTCTTCATCTTGTTCCTCCTATGGGCTCATATTGTGCCAAGATACTGCCTCAATTGAACTGGCTCTGCTTTTTTCTGCCATCGACTTAATGGTTCTGTGGCGTCACTCCAGCCACCACTTAACCTGTATGCAGCTCGGAACATTGCCACAAAAATCCATTTATCCGACATCTGTTGCATCTCAACATGCTGTTGCATCGTCCAAAAGCAATCCTTTAACGGATCTTCTTTCGAAACATATTTGATTTAAGTTGGAACAAATCACTGAGTCAGCCGCCTCGCGCCACAATTCTCTCCATATGGCAGGTCTTAAGTTGCCCAGGGCCGCATTCCTCGCTGGCCAAATAGGGCACGTTTCGATAGTAACATCTATCGCCAATCTTGTCCAATTTTTAGGTCTCACAAGAATAAATGAGAAGTAAAACAGGATGAAGGAATATCTAGGTCTATAACTTTAATAATGAAACAAAGTAACCATTTTGGAATAATTATAGGAGATTTGAGAACAAGTTGTTTATTGCTTCAGGTTAGATCTAGCAAGCGGAACTTGAGTCTTGAAAACATCTTGCACCGTCGGAGTGTTTCCGTATTCCTACATTATCCTCCTCCTAGTTGTTTACTTTAGTAACAGTAACAATGATTGGTTGCATGCATTTGTCCTGGAATCTAGACGGTAACTGCGATACACATTGTCGGATCGAGTGATATATTTAGTGGTAGTGTCTGTTATTAAGACAGATTTCTGCCAATGGAGAGTGATCCGGAGGAAGTGTGTTGGCTCCTGCAGGGGGTTCTAATGCAGGAACCGACGGGGCTGCAGCTGCGGGTGGAACTCCATAAGCCACTTTGAGACGATAGATCGCTATCTTTTCTTTTCGACCTTTCATGTCAAGTATAAAATACTTTCCATTGGCTTTAAATATTCGAAATGGGCCGTCGTAATGCAGCTGCAAAGGAGAGTGATGTGTCTATTCGTTGGTACCAGGTTGGGGGCACATAAGTTGACTGGTTCCCATGAAAGTTGGGTGGATGTGGAGAAAGGGACTGCATCGCGTCCCTTAGCTGTTTAACGAAAGCTGAATTGAGCTTGGAGGTCATGGTTCTTGTTGGTTGCAGTAGATCTCCACGTAGACGGATAGTTGAACCATAGACCATTTCAGCCGGTGAAAAGTCCGCCTCAAGTCGCCAAGAGGAACGAATTCCAAGCAGAACTAATGTTAATTCTGCATGCCAGTTTGATGAAGTTGTTATTGCCTTCAGTTCTGCCTTCAGCTGTCGTTGAAACCGCTGCACCAGCCCATTGCGCTGAGGATGGTAGGCAGCCGTGTTGTTTACTTTGATACCAAGTAGTCTTTCAAGGCCAGACCAATTTTGTCAAAGTGAATTGGCTACCTCTATCTTGGGTAATGTCTGTCGGAACGTCAATCGAGAAGTCCAGTGTTGTAGAAGAGCTTGGGGGCATGACAATGTAGCAGCATGCGCTTCAGGTAGCGGAAGGGCTTAAGGCCAACGAGTAAAGCGATGTATTACTGTAAAACGATATCCCATTCCTTGACTTACTAGCAAAGGGCCAACCAAGTCAACATGAAGGCTTTGAAATCTTGCTTCTGGTTGTGAACGTTTTGAGATCGGTGTTTGGTGTGTCGACTTATCTTTGATGTCTGGCAAGCATGACATTCCTTGCACCAGAGAATAATATCGTTTTCATGCTCTTCCAGACGATACGTTGACAAATCGCTTTTTGGGTTGGCCGAGGACCTTCATCAGACTAACGATAGTAAAAATTAATTATACCGAGGAATATTTAAAGGCCGGTATGATCAATTGGAGGTTTGCCATTGATCAACACAGATACCCGATTTGGATGTGGATGTAGGTTTTGTTTTGTATTTCGATGACAAAGAAAGTTTATTTCATCAACGCCAAAAACTCACTTGCCTTTGTTGATCATGAATCCGTTGTCTGATAGAAGTTTGAAGAGCTGCCGGAGATGTTCCTGATTTTCTTGATGAGAGTGACTGGCCTCCATTATGCCATTGATGTAGCCGAATGTAAACGGAGCGGTCCTCGGGATGCCGTCTATAAGCCGTCGAATGCCTGGGCAGCATTCTTGAGACCAAATGGCATACGAACGCTTTGACTTCTGAAATGATGATGTTGCAACTGGGATTTGATGATACCTCCTTACTGGATCTACCTTTGAGAAAAGAATACACCCTGTGAGTCAACTGTTGAAGTCTTGTGTGTGTGTGACAGGGGCTATCTGTCAACTGTTGAAGTCTTGTGTGTGTGACAGGGGCTATCTGTCATCTGAAGCCATAGCTGCCGGTAGTCACCAGACGGTCGCAACTGACCGTTCGATTTGGGGACCACATGAAGAGCTGAAGACCAGGCAGAGGTTGATTGGCGGATGATGCCCAACTCCTCCATTGTGAGAAGTTCTTTCCTGGCCGCTGTGATCTTTTATTCATTCATACTGCGTTCAATTGCTGGCTTTGTCGTTTCCCGAAGTGGAAGAGACACTACAGCCTGGTTGACAACGCTGTGCCTTGGGTCCAAAAGTAGCACACAAATCGTTTGGATTGATTAAACTATCTGCAACCCCAAAGTTGTCCGCGATAGCTTTTGTAATAAGCACGCATTGCATTAACGGGGGCCCCCGTGTGGGTTCCGGGGACTTCTCCAACAGAGGAGAAGACAGAATAAAGGCCCAATG
>JBCHJU010063829.1:0-11275 GCA_039654505.1 Plocamopherus imperialis | reverse complement strand
TATATATATATATAATTTACTTATACATTTATTATATATGTTTATAAAATATCAGTTTTGCAAAAATCCCCTATAGCTTAAAATCCTTTGAAGGGCTCAGGAACAAGGTAGATCAATGAAATTCTTCAAGAATGCACTTTAAATCTGTTTTTTTACTTTTTTATTTTGTATTTTAATACTATTTGTTTACGAACACACTTTGGCAAGATAAGTTTTGCTGTTTTTTGCCTCTTCTTGTCTCATGTGTGTTCATTTGATTTGAGTTCAGCCAAAATTGCTTCCTTTTTTTTGCTTGTTGATAAGAAGTGTGCAGGCAGAAGTGACTGGATGTGAAGAAGGTCCTAAATGGGCACTGTCAAAAAAAGATTATGTTTGACCTGATTTAAACAGATTCATAATACATTGTATATTATATGTGCCTAAAAAAAACCCAGACCTTATGTTGGATTTGATTGAATGTTGTTTCCATGTATTTCTACAATATCTTGCTACCTTTTTGTGAAATGCCTTTTTTCTTGTTAAGTCTGACATGCAGGCTTTTCCTTCCCTGGCTTCATCGATGTTGCATTTGATTCGCCTTGATAATTTCTCATCATCATGACATTCATTTTTAATTAAAAAGAAGCACTTTCAATTTCTTTTTAATATATTATTTTTAATTGCTTTGTTTTGTCTACATTTTTGCACAATAGACATAATAGGTAAAATAAACACTTGTTATGAATGCAATCTATGGTAGCTTTGCACACTTGCCCTGTATGTATACACTAGACACACACACAAACAGACACACACACACACACACATCTATTGATGTAGGCAAACACATACATGCCAGGAAGATTCTTGTTTAATGTTAATATTAGCCATGTATACACTGACACTCCTCACACCTCTGTGGTGCCCCTGAATTCTACAAATGCTTGGAATCTTCCCTGCATGCTTGCCTGTTGTCATTTTTGCGGCTTGTTTTTCTGGCATAGGTGCAATAGCCAAGTCTGCCAGGGGTGTGGGCCTGGCACCACAGCATGCAGATCAATACGCCAAGTCGGCAGCCCAGACTCTGAAAGGTCGTGAGTCAGTTTGAGTTACCCATTTCCATACTGGCTGATTGTTATGATTAGCTCACTTTTTTTTTTCCTGATTAATATATGGCAAAGAGACCCTTGTAGCTCGTCATTGAATGTTCAGTGGTTTGATGAATCAATTGCAGTTTATGCAAGCGATATATAATTATATGGAGTTTGGTTTTTAAAAAAATCCCTGTATACTAGATCAGATAAATGTCTTATCTTTTATATAACAGGGTTTATCATTAATCCATCAGAGAGGTACAGCATAGTAAAAGTCAATAGCACAATGAAACAAGTGATCTAAACAATTTCAATGGGTTCCAAAAAGAACAATTTTACACACTGAGGGAAGAATTTTTTAAAAGAATAATAAGAATGATAAATTTCGGATCCACCGAGACTTGAACCCTGGACAGTGGCTCTGAATTGACTGGCCTAGGAGAAGATGAGTGTTCTTCTTGACCATTGACCAAACCAATACAATCCCTTAAAAAGTAGCTTCTTGAACAAAAGGTAGTTCGAACGGTACTGATCTGATCTAGACTAGTCATAGAGTAGCGGAAGTATAATTAACCTAGATCTAAATGAAATGTTCCATTCTGTTTATGATAACTGATAATTGATAGAAGTAGGACGAACAGAGTATGCCTTAATATCAGCATCAAGTAGTTGAAATATATAGAAACAAGTATGGGGCAGGGGCTTGTTTATAGCATAGTGGAAAAGATCATTGTGCTATATATATAACAAGTCCTTGTTTCTATAGTAAACAAAAGTCAATGAATGGCATTGTTTGGCAACTATTGTTTATGCTGTTTGTCTATCCCTCGTGGATTCCATTGTATTATGCCATTTTGATATCCACTTTTAGACAAAATTTGTGTATGAAATGTTTTTTTTTCCTTTGGAAAATTATTTTTGGAGACATAATTTCTTATGACCTCCTGTGTCAAAATTTCCCCAAATTTACTTTGATTATAAAACTCCATGTTGTCATTGCTTGACTTTTTAATCTTTTTGCCCAATTGGCCCCTGCAACCTTTCCTCACTTTTCTTGAAAATCTCTCTGTGTATATGTATTGAGCTTTTTTGTTTTGGCTTTTCCCCCCTTCTTTTTCATTTTTTATGAATTATGAAGATCTCAGGTTCTGTATGCAAAATAAAACAATTCTCTAGTATAAGAGAAAATTCTGTGTGATGAAATAATTCAATTAGTTGTCGCTAAAAGATTCTTTAAAATAAGATGATGGCTAAATTAAATAAATGAATTCGCAAAACCAATTCCCCCCCTCCCCCCTCACTTTTGTTTTTTCCCTTTGAAAATTATTTTTCGAGACGTATTTTTTATGAACTCCCCTGTCAAATTTCCCCAAATTTACTTTGATTATCAGTTATGTCTAATCATGAAATAACTGACAAGTTAAGATACGTTTTCTTCATGTTGTCATCGCTTGACTTTTTAATCTCTTTGCCCATTTGGCCCCTGTAACCTTTTCATGCTTTTCTTGAAAATCTGTGTGTACATGTATTGTGCTTTTTTGTTTTGGCTTTTCCCACTTCTTTTTCATTTTTATGAAGATCTCAGGTTCTGTATGCAAAATAAAACAATTCTGTAGTATGAGAGTATATTCTGTGTGATGAAATAATTTAATTAGATAGTTGTCCCTAAAAGATTCTTTAAAATTAGATGGTGGCTAAATTAAATAATTGAATTCGCAAAACCAATTCCCCCCGTCCCCCAAAACCGGGCATCTTCCTTACCAATTGTATTGATCTTTTCCGTCCAGGTCCTGATTCAGCAACTGATCCATCCTTCAGCACAGACGACTTCAAGATTGGAGACAGGGTCTGGGTGAGCGGTACCAAGCCTGGAATCATTGCCTTCATCGGGGAGACACAATTTGCCCCTGGCGACTGGGCCGGCATTGTGCTAGATGAACCGATTGGCAAAAATGATGGCAGTGTCATGGGTGTCCGATATTTTCAGGTACTATTTTTTTATAGGAATTTTCTAAATAAATAAAAAAAAAATCATATTGATGATAACAACTGTCTGATGGTGATCATTTTGAATATGATGATAATATACCAACCAATACAGAAATAATAATAATAATCTATATAATAAGAGCATAGAGGGAGAGTTTTAATACCCATCTCCTCCTAAACTGTAAAACCAATCAACATGCAGTTTTCGCCAGAAATCATTACAAAAAACCTATTATGTTATAGGCTAATAAGAATAACTCAAATTAGTCGGCAAACTTATGTGTTTGAAACGTTGTCGGTTCCCATTTGTATTTTGAGACATTTTCTTTACCAAAATGTTTGTCAGTACATGTTGTTCTGGTCTTCTATATTTCATTATCTGATTAGTAGGCAAAAGTATTTATTATGCAGACTAGGCCTATCAAAAGCTTAGTATCGATACTGTTCCCCCTCTGTAGGCTTCCGTCCCATCTGTAGCAACCAATATCATAATAATATCTTGATTTAGACCTCTAGAAAAAATCTAGATCTAGTTCTAGCCAGGCGTTTAGTACTGTGCTTGTAGTAGATCTATCATTCTAGGTCTGCCACTTTAGTGGAATAGATCTAACTCTGCACCATATCTAGATCTATATAAAGGATCACAATAACTAGATCTAGGTCTTGAATCTAGATCCAGCTATCAAGCTAAAACTAAAAGGAGGCCTCTAAATTTTAATTATAATATGTATAGTGCTTTTTACAAATCTGAGCAAAGGCGGGAGTCCAACTAGTAGTAAATGTAACAAAAGTCATACTGAAGAGCATGATGATGATGATATAGGGACATTGATAATAATAACATTAACTATAATGACTATAAAAGAAAGAACACATGATGGTAATATTATTAGTAATCAGAATAATGGTAATAATAGTAATCCTGATGCTGGAAATGAAAGATGTCACAAAACTTTTTCTCTCCAACCCAGTGTGAGGCGAAAAGGGGTGTCTTTTCCCGCCTGTCCAAACTGTCCAATAGCCCACAGTCACCTTCAAGGCCACCTTCCCAAGGTCATGAAAGTTCATCCAGTGAGTCAAAAGTCACGGCCAATGCTGGCGCAGATTCCAGACTTAGCGTGGATGCTGCCACCACCAATGGGACTGCGTCTACTTCCAGTGTTCCCCCTAGACCTTCGGTAGGTATTCTTTTTTGCATGTGTGGTTTTTTTTGTTTTTTTTTTGTTCCACTGGCCGTCTTTTCTGGCATTCAGTTTCAGATAAATCTTTTTTATGCCCTCACTTCCAATGAGAGAAAAAGAGACTCACTGTGTTCCATAGGATAAATGTATTGTATTTGAGAATATACTTTTTAAATGCAATCATTTATTTATTGTTTTTATTTATACCAAGAAACTGGAAATAAAGGACTCAGGCTGCTTCATCCATTGGTCTTAAAAGTAAGAAGACTCATGGTTAGGGAAAGCACTGTTCTTTATTTCCACCCTTTTATTTCAATCTTGCTCTTGTAATAAGTTCACACTACTGTATGTTTTAAGCAGTGGTCTGCCATCTTTCAGTCCCGCTTAGGTCTAAGCTCCAGCAAACCACTTTCCACCTCCTCCTCAAGTCTTCACAAATCCCCGTCGGCAACGCCATCTGCCACAGGCAACACCACTACCATCAGGCTACCTGGCACAATGCCTGGTGGGTGCAAGGTTGGAGATAAGGTAGGCAATTGTCTGGCATACCTATAAAGTAGGCGATTTTGTACTATAGCTCTAAAGTTGGCAATGGTACGTTAAATCATAAGGTAGGCAATGATCTGGCATAGCTATAAATTAGGCAATGGTGTGGCAAAGCTAGAAGGTATTTGTTGATATTTGTCAGGGATAATTGAACTTAGTAGATAGTGATGCTTTTCTGTTGTTTTTTGTTTGTTTGTTGTTGTTGTTTCGTTTTGGTATGGTTCAGCCCATTTTCTTCTTTCTTTTTTTCATGTTTTTACTTTATGTTTTTACTTTTTTTTCCCTCCAGGTCCTAGTTAGTGGTTCCAAGCTGGGTGTTTTACGGTACATAGGGGAGACAGATTTTGCCAAGGGCGTATGGGCCGGTGTAGAACTCAATGAACCTCTAGGCAAAAACGATGGTGCTGTGGCAGGAAAACGGTAAGTGAAATCAGTCAGAGCCAAGCTTTGTGGTGGTTGTGTGCTCTCTCTATTATTCCTTAGGACAATGCGAGGTGCCCAAGCTTTCCAGAGTTATTGTATATGGTTGATTTTGTCAACATCACTTGCCAAAATGCCATTCAGGATCATTAGCAAATACACTGAACCAGGCAATTGTTGCAGATATTTTTGTTAACGTAGGGCAAGTCTGCCTGTACCATGTTTCTTATTGAACGATTTTGTCATTGGGCTATCACTGGTCTGTCTTGTTGTTTTCTCTTTAGGTAAGGGTATCAAGATCACAGAATTTTGGAGAGGGTAAATGCACATTGCATAATCACAAACACATTCCCCATCTTTTCCTGACAATATCCCTTTCCACAATGTTCACAACCTGTGTATAAAACAAATAACCCAAAGCAACTCTCACCTCACACTTGTGCATTGCCATGGCATTTGCTCTTTCTCTCTTTTATTTCTTAATTTCTTGTTTGTTTTTTTAAATCTTCTTTTAGCGGTGAAATTGGCTTTTATATGTTATTATATTCCCAAACATTTTTATATGAACATATTGTTATATTGTCATAGTTTTGTTTTCAAGGAAATAATTTGTTTTTCACCTATATATCTATATTTTACGTGAATATTTTTTTCCTTTTGAATTGTATACGAAACGACTGCATCTATTTCCCTCTTTTGGGATGAATTATGCCAACTGAATTGAATTGTCACCGTTATGATAGCTTTTCCCTTTTATTTTGTTTATTTTTGTTGTGGGGTTTTTTGTTTTGTTTTTTTGTTTTGGTTTGTGCTGGTTTTTTGTGTTGTTTTGTTTTTGTTCTCTTTCTTTCTTTTTTTTTTTTGTGTACCTACTCTAACTATTGTCTTTCCTTGAATTTGGCATTTTAAGAGGATTTCATCCCTCATGCTCTTTTAGAGAGGAGGAGCAAAAGTCACTCATTCTGATTCTGCCAAAGATTTTATCTTTTGTTCATTCAACCATACTGTGATGACCTTTTTAGATGATTTGAATAGGTTGGCTTACTGTAGTGAAACCAGCTTTTTTCATATTTGGTATTTATGTCTACCAGGGTCAACAGAGTCTGAATTTCTTTAGTGAACTTCCTTTTGGTAAAGTCCACAATAGTTATAATACGGTTTATGATTTTTACATACAAGTCGTTAGTCTTTAAATCTTGTAAGAACCTTGTTCAAATGCAGTTAAAGGATTAAAGTATTTGTGTACATGATTCAGGAAAAAAACAAAGCATTATCCAATTTGAGTTTGCTGTCTCTCATTTCCCCCTCAGCTACTTTGACTGTAAACCTATGCATGGCCTCTTTGCGCCTGTCCACAAAATATCACGGGCAGGGTCTGCCGCATCCACTCCTTCCCCTCACTCCCGCCCCCTCATGTCTACCAGTCTACGGTTGTCTCGTGAACGCAGTGGCAGCCAAGAAAGTGTGTCGTCCATCTCTTCCACCGCGTCCAGTGTGTCGAGATCGCGGGTAAGATTGGGAGTCACCTCTCTGGCCAATCAGGTACATGCAGCATTGTCAATACCCTCCCCCTGCTTGCTCCCATTCTCTCTCAACCCCCCTCCCCCCTTTTCCCTCCTCCCTTCCCTCTCTTTTTCTTAAAAAAAAAGCACAAAACAAAACCAAAAAAAAAAAAAAAATCCAGGAAGAAAAGGAAACCCCTCCCCTTTCTTGAAAAGATAATTAAACTCAAAAACACAACATGTTTTCCCCTTGCAAAATAAGGAAATAGGAAAAAAGCAAAGTAGAAGTATTAACTTAAAAAAACAACAACAACTGATTGAGTGAAAAAATAAACAAGACACAAAGAAGCCAAGCAAAGCAATAATATGCAAACCAAACAAAAGTCCGCCCTCACAGAACTAAAAGAAAAGAATAGGAGATAAAAATCATCCTTTCCAAGCCCTCCGTCTAAATGATATTTGATGGTGTTTTGAACTTTTTTAGAAAATGACATTGATGGATATTTCAAGAGTGTCTTTACATGTTCCAGATAGGCTCAAAGTATAATAGGATGACTTGCTTTAAAACAAAGAACATGTTAAGAAATGGAGCTTTTGTCTTATAGGCTCGGTCTGCTGAAGATGTATATGGACAGTAAATTCCGACCCTTTCATTTCTATCAATGTCTAATCAAGGAAAGGTTTTAGGCATATCCTATGAACTCGTATATTTTAGATCAGGTGTCATTTAAGATTGTCAGTTCAGACTTGATGAACAGATTGGAAATGTTTTTCCCCCTGTTTTGGCTTTGACTTGAATACAGACATATTATATGTCTATAGAATAAATGTTTTACAAAAAAGAAAAAAAATATCTTTAGCAATAATAATGAATCATATATTTTTATATTTGATTGTGGAGGTTGAATATTACCAAAACAACAACAACAACAACAACAAAACAACAACAACTGAAGAGGAAAAGCAATATTGAAGTAGTTAAAGACCTATTGTGAAAGTAATTTTTTTATTTTTAATTTATCGTTTTGACAATTTGAGAAATGATGATCAAGAGGAAAAGTTTGCATGCTTTGTCTCAGTAGTGCTTGAATAATTCAGAAACTGGTGCTACTTCTTTTCTCTTCCTTCCAAACCTTGTCTGCATTTCAAGTTTCAATGTCCTAATTTTGTTGTCTCCTTTTTCTTATACTTAACTCTTAGTTTAGAGCTTGAAATTGTTGAAATGTTGTGTCACTCATGCTTGATTCCCTATTGTACAAACTTTTTTTTTAATGGTCATGGAGTGTTTTTATTGCCTTTATTCAATCTTCATGTATTTCTCAGCTTTGATAGTTAAAGAAAAAAAAAATCTTTCTTGTGTCATTAATTTCCAAAAAAATTGCTGATAGAAAGTAAAGCGCTAAGTTCGTTATACTTGCACAATGAAAGTGTAAAAAGATATTGAAGCTTCATATGTTTGTCAGAACTGTGGGATGGAGAAGCAGCCAGTGACTATTAGAGCCGCAGAAGACAAAATCTTTCTACACGGATTTTATTATTCTCAATGTCTGCTTACTATCTCATGTGTAAATAATCAAAAGGAGACAAAAATGCTAAGGCTCTTCCACCACACAAAACACTTTTAAAAGGGGAAAAAGGAAAGAACAAAAATGCAACAGCAAATGAATAAATATTTAAAAACACGTCTGAGGACCGAAGTCTCAATAACTTGAATTGCTTTTTGCCTAACCTAAGATGTAATTCATCTTTTTGAGAATTGTGTAGTCTGTATGATTTGATTTCCTGTGATTCCTGTATTGCTCCTTTTCATGTAGGAATGTTGTGTTTTAATTTTTGACGTTGTCGCCTTTGCCATCCCTAGGTCAATGTCACTTTTCGCTTTAATCTCCGTGTCTTTTTTTTTATCCCAGCTATCTCCTCGAACTCGTTTTAGTACAACTCCAACTGCATTACAAGTAAAAATTCCTTGTGGTTTTTAAATTTTTCATACAGTATCATGGCATGAGTTGCAAATTGACTTTTGTTGCTTGTATTTTTTGGGAATGCGTAATTGATGTCAATTAAAGGGTAGCCTATCAATGATTTCTTCTGTCCACATCTTGCACGCCTGTGGGTTTTCATGCCTGCCACAGTCACCAGTTAATCGTTGTTGGTTTTTTTCTAGGTTAAAAATTGTTGAACAGGGCATTGTTGCTTAGATGGAAGAAAGATCAGGCATATAAATGACTAGTAGAGAATGAATTTTACATTTAGGGTGGGCAAAGGTACAGTCAATAAATCAAGGTTAATTATTTTATCTGCATGTGCAACAAAATAATTGTCTTAGCATTGTTGATTATGCCTTGCAGTTCCTGGTGTGACTCGGCGCCACACACCTGTTTAAGGCCCAGGTTACTTACAGTACCATGTATGATAGTATCACCATGCTCTGTTTAAAGTAGGGCTTCCAGTACTCCATGTGACACACAACACACACTGAATGATTCAGTAGGATGCCTCTGTGTAGAGTAAAGACCCCTTGGCCTATCCTTAGTTGCTCAATTTGTTTTTGGTTTTACTTTTAAGTCTTTTCAACTAGCCATTCCAGGTACACACAGGTCAAGGTCACGCACCAGCCTAGAATTAGAACACACTTGCTGCATGTACTTTGGTTTGCTGACATTTTATTATTTGCTTGTATGTGTGTAGGGAGGGGGGGGGAGGCTTTATGTTTGATGCCTTCCACTGCCATCTGCCTTGGTCGACCGCCTGTCCGTCTGGCTGACCAAAAAGATACCAATGGTCAAATGCATGCACCATTCATCTCCAGTCCTTTATCTGGTGCTAAATTTTCAGGATTTGAAGTAGACCCTTATGATTTTTTGATCATGTCACCAATGGTATAAAGATGGGCATTTGAGAAATATCTGCTCTGCTTTCATAGATGTGGTCATTCCACTTAAACAACAATTCCCATTTATATCAAATGATGTCATCAGAGCTGCATTCAGTATGGCAATCAGAGGGATTTTTGCTACCAATAAGTTTCCTTCTAGATACCAGCAGCACGGCTTTGACCAGTGACTTGTCAAAAGCTAAATTTTGAATCATGACCTGGGTAGATTTCCCAAAGGCTCAAATTGCTGTCAAAGATCAAATTTAATTTAATTTTTTTTTTTTTGCTAAATATAAGCATTTATTTATCTTTTATATATGTTTTGATATTTTATGTTGTGGTTCAATTTAGTTAACGTAACTATTTTGGTGGTTGTATCATTGTTAATGATATATTTTACATTGGTTGAATGTGAAAAGGATGGTGATTTTATACAATGGATGAAAAGAGAGTGGTGAAGCTCTCAGAGAATTGTTCTTGTTATTATTTGTATCTTAAATGTTAACAAATATTCAGTCTTACACAATCTTTTTTTTTTTTTTTTTTTTTTTTTAAGTTTCTCTGTTTGTTTTTGTTTTTTTGAAAGGGTTTCCTTTCGACACTAACTTTTGTTTTTCTCTTTTTTTCCCAAGCTTAAATCATGCGGTGTATCTATATCATCAGTTTTTTGGGTTTTTTTTTTTTCACCTTATACATGTATTTGCAAACATTGTTTTCTCTTAGAACCACTATATTATATCAACATGCATCTTGTTGTTGTCATGACTATCACTTATCACATGGTCACTCCTTCTTTTCTTTTCTTTTTTTTCTTTTCTTTTCTTTTTTTCTTTTTTTTTCTTTTTTTTTTTTTTCTTTTTTTTTTTTTTTTTTTTTTTTTTTTTTTTAGGGGAAAAGCGGGGGAGGGGGGAATGTTTTGTTTTTGTTTTTTGTTTGTTTTCTTTTTTTTTTCAAACCAGTTACGCTCTTCTTGACTGACAAATGATTCTGGTTTAGTGTCCCATTTACTTGAGTGACAATCAACTCATTTGGTGTCCCATCCATTTCTTAAAACTGCTAATACTAACACTTAACTTACACTCTTCATGGTATAGTATACCGTAGGAAAGCATGATGCATTTTTTATCAAATCATTGAACTTGCTCAGTCGAATTTTCAAAATCAAATCATTAGCGGTCCTTAATCAAATTCCTTTAATCAAATCATTGACCCTCCTCACTCAAAACCCTTAATCAAATCATTGAATTTCCCCAATAAAATTCTCGGAACCAAATCATTGACATCCCTGGGTCAAATAATTGACATCCATGATTCAAATCACTGACATCCCTGAATCAAATCATTGACATTCCTTAACCAAATTGCCTGAATCAAATCATTGGCCTTCCTCAATCAAATTCCCTGAATCAAATCATTGGCCTTCCTCAACCCAATCATTGACTTCTGGAAAGCAAATTTTAATGTTGTGTAGCATTTTATCATCTGTCTGAATATTCCTGGTGACATCTTCATGGAGTGAGTAGTGATGTAACACAACAAGCAACCTGATATAGTGGTCACAGTGGCACAGTCGATAGTGCGTTGGGCTGACAACCGAAAGGTTGGTGGTTCGATCCCGTCAGGGGCATTGTGATTTATCCCTTGGGCAAGGTTATTTACACTACTTGCCTCCGTTTGCGGCGCTGCTCT
>JBCHJU010063718.1:0-11277 GCA_039654505.1 Plocamopherus imperialis | reverse complement strand
TGAAGGGGAAAGTTAAGGTAAATATCCTGAAGTCTCTGCTGAGCTGCAGCCCTAAGCTAAATGTTGTGCAAAGGTAAAAAGTCTTTCATTGTGACTTCTGTGGCTATGTTTCTTCACCATGTTTCTTTTTCATTTATAATTTTTCGAGCCTCAAAGGGAAAGGACAGGAGGAAGGAATGAAGAGGACAGAAAACAGGGATGCCAAGTTTAACAATTTCAGGAACCATCACATATTGACTGAGTGAAATCCATGCTTTAAACACTGGAAAAAACAGTAATAATAACAACAAACTTAGCACAAAAACCTCAATAAAAACCAACACAAAAACAAATTTACAGCTCTGAATAAAAGAAAAAAAAAAAAAAAAAAAAAATCAACACAAAATCTAGTGCCAATAAATTTTGACATGACAAATTGAAGCAGAAATGGAAACCATCTCTGAAGCCATTTCTGACCAAAATTGATCATGATTTATAATTTTGATGTAAAAAATATTCAGAAATATTTATTAATTTATATTTTTTTACTATACGCATTATACTATTCCTTTAAAACTATTGATTTTAATGTCATTGTGATATGTATATATTTGTATACCTTTTATTACGGAATTTATACATTTATATATTTATGCATACCCTGGCCTTTTCTGCCTCTTACTAAATTATTTTTACTGTAAGCTTATTCATAAATTTTATATTATACATATGTAAATGTGTTAAACGTAATCAAGGAATGTATAGAATTTCCCCTTGAGGGATGAATAAATTGAATTGAATTGAATTGAAATAATACAGAGAAGCCTGCCAAAAAATAAAATTCATAGGCATTATCCTTTCCTTTGATTTTTTTCTGAACAGTGAGAAATACAAAGCATGCATGGTCAATAATGCAAGAGAATTCACAAAATTTAACAACAAACACAAGAATAAACAAAGTTGTCTCTCTAATTATGGACTTGTTTATGAGGAATACATTCAAGCAAGCACATTAAAAACAACAACCCTAACAAGCAAAATATTAAATAAAAAACAACAAACAATAACAATAACAATAACAATAACAACAACAGAAAAAAAAACCAAAAAGTCAATGACGTAAAATCAAAAGAAAAGGTAAAACACAAACTATCCGACTAAAGTCCAAACACATCTACCTGGCACCCGATCATACTACCTTACTCCATTTTTATCATTCAAAGTCAAAGTAATCCCTCCACTCTTATCACAATCATCAAATATGATAATGATATTAAACAATGAAGAAGACAGCGCTACAGTCATTCTATGGCAGTACATAAATATGGTATACCAAGCTATAGGCATTTATACAGAGAACTAGTTGATAATTATGGCGTGTAAAAATTTACATTTCATGGTTTTATATAAGTTTTATATGTAAAGTCATTAAAATGGCCATTTCTGTTTACTTGCAGCAATGCTACATAATCACTAGCAAAGATAGTAAAGCTATGAGTGTAAAAAATGTGGCAATATAATAGAATGTCTTGACTCTTAACTTGTGGCTTTTAAAATAAAATTCTTCAGGATGGCCATTAATACATATAGTAAATAACCATGAAAATGGCAAACATAGCAGAATAAACTGCCTAGCCTTTTGATAGTTTTAATCAATAAGATATTTAAAAAACCCTAAACAACAAAACCGACCAATCCCATTCCATCTAAAAAATAAAAAAAAATAAACAAACCCAACCCCAAAACAAAACAAAATAAAATGAAGAACAAAGCATAATACAAACAAAACAAAAACAATAAAATAAAATAGAAACAAAACAGCAAATTAAAAAATTAGGAAAATGCGACAAAAACAACATATTGTAATTAAGTGGCAAAAAGGAGTAAACCACAAAACAAAATACTGATGAAATGGCACATAAACATTGAAACAAAAAATACAAGTAAAAACAAAACAAAATAAACCAAACACATGTAAAAATGATCTCGAGATATGTTACAATCCAGTCTGTTAAAGAGTAAGTAGTGTCTGTGTATGAGTTTGTATGTATGAATGTACTAGTTAATATTGATGGTAGGTTTTCTTGATATATAGAATGTGAATTTTAAAATATAAACTTGTTAACATTTCTTATGAAAAATATAATGCTTTTCAAATGATTCATACTGCACAGCTTTTTCAAAGAGTTGTCAAAATTCATTTAACAAATAGTGTGTTTTGCTAAAACATTCCTGAAAGAAGTCATTAAATCTTTAACAAATAACGGAGGCTGTTGAATTGGTGTACCATATAATGGGCTTTTTTGTTGGTACGCTTTAAATCTGTTTGTTGTGTTTACATGCTGTTGGTGTGCTATACATTGAGCTGTTGTGTTTCTGTGCTATTTTGTTGGCGTTGGTATTGTTTTAGTGTGACATATATTAATGTTATTGTGCTCTGGATTTGCCTTCTTTGAAGTTGTATTTTAGTTTACGTTGGAAAAGAAAAATAGAAAGAAAAAAAAAGAAACGAAAAGAAATTGAAAAACAACCCCCCTCCTCCCACCAAAAAACAAAAACAAAAATAAAAATAAATATGTAAAATAAATTCAAAGAAAAACATTAACAAAACCAAAGACATGAACAAAAATAAGCAAATAACTGGTCTGGAAATAGACAAAAAATCAGGCAAATTTCATTGACATAAAACTGATCAGCACATGCTGTGGTTAAAAAAGTTAAATGATAATGATAATATAAGACGAATTCAAGTGATCCATACAGAATCACTCTTCAAGCACCAATTCTCAAACTAGTCAAAATTGTACACAATATAACACTATAGATGGATGCAATTAATACTATTCAACAAACAAAACATTTTAAACTCTGAAACTGATGGTAATGTTGATGATGTTCTACAAAAGGTTCTACTTTAAAAGAATGATGAAAGAAATGATGAAAGAAAAGAGAAAAACAAAGTACTAAAGGAAAAAGAAAAACAAGAACACTGATAAGACATTCCAAGAAGTCATCGAAGAAGAATATACAAGATGTGCTGCAAGAATCCTTTGTACATGAGTAGTTGAAGTAACAATGTGATAGTGAAGTAACAATGTGATAGTAAAGAAATATAAAGTAATAATTTGAGGGTCAAATGCAGATGACATGATAAAACATCATGATGAACAGTTTTCAAACAGCAAATAAAAAGAAAAGACCACTTTGGTGATCTTTACAGAAAAGAGTGCAAAGAAGATCCAATCAATCACATTCAGGTGAGTGGGTTGGGGAGTTCTCGACATTGATACTGTACGTCAGTCTATACCTCTATTGAAATGAGTGAATGAATGAGGATTTGAATTTGCATGTGTGGTATGTGTATACGAATAATTCAAAAAATTCATAAGAGTTATATCACTTGTATAATGGGCAAAATAAGAATAACTCAATACAAGCCTGATCCATTTAGAATAAAAATATGACAAAATCTTCACCCCCTTTCTTCTACAAAAAATATGACAAGAAACCAACCAACCTTCACTCTATTTGTCTGCCTAAAGGACAGGTTAAATAACAAAACATAACATGCTCACTGTCAACCCCTGGCTGCTTCTTTTCAGGTTGGGTTTTTTCCATTCTTCCAAGTTATTTGCAACAAAAAGTGCAGCCAATGAATGAGCATAAAGGTGAAAATAATGACATGACCTTGCCACTGATAAACAAGTCAAAAAGATGAGCTACTTAAGTCTATATTGAAATATATATTGTTATTATGATTAAACTCACACATTATGCAAACACAATATTATTGCTGGACTAATTCCCAAATTTACCAGAAGCAAGTCAGAAGCCTAAGAACAAAAATGAAAATACTAAAGCCACAAAAGAAAATTTAACTCAAAACCCAATGAAAGAAACAAAAAAAAAAAAAATAAATAAATCACAATGGAACAAAAAAGAAATAAAGAAATTTAGTTGGGTTTTTTTCATTATTTTTTCACTATTTCATCTACTTATTTTTTTTGTTTGGGTTTCTGATTTCTTTTGGGGTCTTTTTGGTGATTTTCAATGTTTTCTTTTCATTTGTCTTTGTTTTGTGGATGAATTGTTCATTTTTTGTATAAAAACAATAATAGTACAAATAACCAATCTTTGCATAAAAAACAAAACAAAAACAAAAGCAAACCAAAAAAAAAAAATCATTAAGTATAATGGTTCAATAATAAAACTGACACAACATAGCCATTTCAACTGATCAAGTCATAACCGGTTATTGGAATAATCAACAAGACAACAACATTCTTAGCTTTAAAAATAAAACATGCCTTAAAACGTAAAACTCATGTGAAAGGATTTGAGAAAACCATTAAAAAGGCATTTTCCAAATACAGTGGTCTCCATCTAAAAACTTATCAATCGTGAATTTTAGTCAAAAACCATAAGAATCTTTAAACAAACATGTTATCAATTAAAATGCATAGAAATTAGCTTGAGTGAGATTGCTAGCTTACCGTAGAATGTGTATGTGTGTGTCCATGTTACTCACATAGGGTGTTGGCTTTTTTTTAATTACATTTCAGTGATTTGAAGAGACTGATTGTTTTTGTATAGGTGAGTCTAGCTGGCATTGGACATGAGAAAGATCAGTGTAAAATTTTTAATAAAAGTGTGGAAATTTTTACACAATGTAAAATTGTGAGTCCTTTCATTGTGTGGTATCTTGAATTGAGAAAGTACCTTTGCAAAATCTATCCATGGATAGGATCTGTATTGCTGACACTGCGTTAGATTAAAACTGCCCTTATTTTCCAATTTTTAACACCTAAGGCTTTAACAGTCATAAGCTAAGAAAGCTTGTCACATGCGAGATGAGATGTCTCAGAAAACCTGTAAACAAAACCAGACATGGCAAAATCTGAAATGAAGTGATAAGAGAACAGGTGGGTGCAACTTCAGTTCTCCAGTATATGAAAAGCCAGCAACTAAAATGGTTTGGACATTTTATGAGAATGCCAACAAACCAGCTGGCATTTTGTGCCTATAACACCAAACATCCAGGCATCAGACCTAGATGTCAGGAAGGCAAATATGAAGTGGAACAGTGGCAGAAATACTCGGGGCCAACAATTCAAGCTTCTCTGAAGCATCCCACCTAGCAATGCAGAAAAGATTGCATCTTCCCGCGACACATAACAGTAAAAGCGGAAAGAAAAAATGAAGTAAGCAGCCTGAGCAAAAATTAACTCTTTGACTCTCAAAAGTCTACTGATCATGCTCATCTTGATACAGGGAAAATGCTAGTTAGAATTAAATTGTGCTTAGGCAAATATTTTGGTTTATGGTAGTAAAAGACTTGCAGTAAAAGAGTTAAGTCCCAAATGCCATTTGCACAACTTTGATACAGCATATTACAACTCAAGTTATGTGATAATTGCACATTTATACAAAGAGCAGTACCCACCAATATATTCACTATGTAAGCTTGAAACAAGTGTTAGTAAATTACCAAATTTCACCATTGTGGATGATTTATTGAGAATAGAGCAAGGCTACTTTTGATTGTCAGCTCTTAACACTGCCTTTCAATACTCAATTGACAAGTTCTTCTCTTTTATGGAATCTACACAGCTTAGCACCCATCTTGAACAAGAAATAATCCTCAAGCAAGCTCACCTAGTAAGCAAGATGAAAATATAAACAAATAAAAGGGTGTTTTAAAATTTAAAGGTTTTAAAAATTTTAACCCCATCAAAGAACAACTCTTTTCTCTTTAAAAAATCAGTTTTTAGTTGCAGACCACTGTGTTTAATTGCATAGTGATGATGGCAGCAGAGAAGAAGAACCATGCACCCTTGCAAAATAATGCTGGGAAATAAAATATATTTGTACACCAAAACAAAACAAAAAAAAACAACATTTTTTTGAAGAGTAACAAAAAAAATCACAAGATAAATATATTGGTGATTCCAGAAAACTTTGTCAAGAGCGGTTGTTCAGAGAGCAGAAAGGCAAGTGCCACAATACCATGCTTTAGATTTTTTTTTCACGCCATGCATAATAACGTGGACATCCCCGCAGTGAAAATTCATACCCATATTGTTGCTGGGTACTGACTATCATTCAATTCTTCCTCAAGACCCTGGTGAGAAGCTGATGGAGGTTGCTGGTTGTGGCCGGACTGGCAAAAGAAAATGTATGTGCAAATATATATGAGCAAAAACAAAACATAATTTTTTGTGTGTATTTTAACATGCCGAATTTTAATTCATCACTGAATGTTACAGACATTGGTCTTAGCAAGCTTTATTCATTGTGGAAAAATCAGGAGGATTTTTGACTGATTGAATATCTTTTAAAGTTGTGAAAAGATCTTTTTTTAAAGAATTTTTTACAGAATTCAAACAACAAAGCACATTGTGTATTGTTTGATGGAAAAGACAAATCATTCATCCTATCAGTAACTAGATCTCCAGTTTTGCTAGAATTCAAAAACTGATGTAACGAGACTGACCCTCTGTTGTTTTCTCACTATTAAAAAAAAAAACAACTATAAAGGCAGAGGTAGGTCATCGTGGTCAATTTTTACAAATGTGTATATGACATTTTATACATTATAGGTAAGATGCCTATCCCTAAATTAGAAAAAATACATCACTAATTGGCAGATCAGTCATATGGTTGCCATGGAAATGAACCCTGGACTTAAATTTAAATTTTGTCAGCATTTCCAAGATACATAGGCCTTTTTGTTTTCAATATTTCAAACTCATATTTGGCTTCTAGACACTACACTATGACAAAAACTGCAAAATGGATTGGCTTTGAGGTATTTGTATGCATTTTTGAGAGAAAAAAAATCACAAATCATTTAGCAGTAAAAAGATAATTTTTTTCACAAAATCATACATAAATTGGATAATATCTCAGTAAACTATTAAAGAAATCCTAAAATGAATATATAAGCATATCAATATAGGCACTATAGTATCAACTACAATCATGCAAAGTTTAAAAGAAATCCAGTCACTTTTGAGAAAGGAGAAACAAAAAAATAAAATAATAAAAAATAAAAACAACCTTAAGAGAAAAACAGTTGGAATGAAGGAGTCACTATGAATCTATGAAGATATAAAATCAATGTTATAAAGGCAGAATACTCCAGAAGTCACTTTGCCACATATTTCTATGCTCTCTCTCTCTGTCTCTCTATTTTCAATGTACAATGATTATGATGCTTCATTGAAGGGACAAAGAATTCATGCTATACAAGGCCCAGCATGTTGTTTTTTTGTTTACTCCCAGGATCCTGTTGGGTCAACCCCTAAACTTTCACCCCTGCTCTGGTGAATTGCAAAAAAGTATATTCATATGGTACCATAGATCCAATCAAAGTATTGCTAGTCACATTACATGTGCATGCCACTATAAATGAGGTCATGACAGCAAGTGGTACTGTACAATACTCTACATAGAGATATCATAAACTTATTATGCTCTACAATCTCATTTCACAGTTTTGACCTTTAGCATGTGCACAGTTTAATAATCGACAATTTGAAAGAAACCAAAACTTGCTGGTATAATTATGACACAGATGGCTAGCTTTTTCACCTATTTTATGACAATTTCATAAACGTTTTAACATTTTATACCCTAGCCCAGGCTTGGGAAAAATTCATTTTATATAAAGTTCGTACAAAACTGATAAGTGGACTTTTAAATATTAAGGAACAAAGATGAAGCATTGAAAACGTACAGCAACGATCTTTGAACAAGTCTATCGACTTCATCAATGAACTGTTACAGTTACAGTAAGGTGGGAAAAATTGCTTTGCACAGCTTGAGCAGAAGGCAAAAAATCTGTGAAAAGGTTCAACTATTGTACACAAAAAAAAACATAAAGAAAATAAAAGAAATTATTTAGAACATAAAACTTTGTTCGAGGAATCCGCGAATTCAACTATTGTTTGTTCATTGAAGCCTGATGCACTCTAGTGTATGTATAAAAACTATAAATGAGTTAGTGACTTGCATAAACAGAGCCATACCACAATTTGACACCCTAAGCTTGGAGACTTGTGTTGTTCTTCAACATTGAAAAAATTAAACAAGATTTTCTGTTAATTAATATCCTCCCGCCAATATGGGAGGAGAAGTCCTCACCCCAAAGCCAATTTTAGATCAATCTTTTGACTGCTCTGGTCACTGGTGTACCCCCTTGTCAGGAATTAATTTTACATATCATTTTAGACTGAACTGCATCAAACTGACACCTATTCAGCTCATTGTCTTATCATTGAGGGAAATAGACAATCATCAAGAGGGGAAATAAAAATCAAATATAATCATGTAAAATGAAAGAAACCTTGAAACAAAGCAATAAAACACTCCAATAACATACCTTACTCTCCAGACCTCTAGGAGAAATATTCTTCTTTATGGCCTCAATCCACTCGTGCGTATCTTTGATTGTATCACACTGAAAGAGTTAAAAAATTTCCTTATTTCAGGACCTACTAATAAGCTACATTCATTCAAATCCAGGAAAAAAAACCCTGGTCAAGAAATCTTCGACTCCTATCCTTTCTGGAATAAGCAGAGTTGGCCCATGGCCTATTAAGAAGTCCTTGCAATACAAATATGTTGCAGCAACAATCTTAACTAGCAAGATGTGTACAATTTATAATGAAAGATTTAATTCATCAAAGTTAATTCAAAGAGTTGCTTAGCAGCTAAATACTCCATGAAAGCAAATGACGATGATGTTTTCAGGGTTTCTTTTTTAAGAATATAAATTAGATGTATGAGGATAAATTGTTATAAGTCCTTTAATGATCCAAATTGAAATTTAAAATATTCTAATAATTATATAATTATTTAATCACAAAAACTTTTGAAAATCAAGACATTTTGTAAATGTTGCAAACCATCTGGCATAATAAAGTCTTCTCTGATGGTGGTGGTGGGGGTGGTTATGGGGAGGAGGAAGATGAAAAAAAAGTCAAAAGAATCCATATCATGGTAATATAAAAAAAAACTACAACGACAAAAATAAGAACTTAAAAACATTTAGTAGAGCAAAAACAATACTTTTAAGAATTGTTTTGACTCACCTGAATAAAGAAAGTTCTTTTAGCTGTTAAAATCTCAAATAAGTTGTCTCTCCCAGGATGTGAGCTGTGGGAGGTAAAAACATAGGCCTGTTTGATATGCAGTTATGGCTGGACAAGCAAAAGAATATATCACGATTGTAAACAAAAATTAAATTTTCTTTTAGTCAATATCCCATTTTACCTTTCATTTCATGAGGTTTCCGTTCTTTATTTTCCTGCCTCTCTTTAGGGAGCCTCCTCCCTCACACCTTAATCATCACACAGATAAGCAAATGAAATTTCACTGACAGACTTACCCCAAAAGATCAATCACCTCAAAACTCTTAATACTCAGCCATCAAAATCTTCAATTTAATATTTATAAATCCTTGTTGAAAAAAATTAAACAGAATGAGAGGACTTGTAAGGAAATAAATACCCATTATCTGCGAGCCGGGCATCTGTAATGTCACTAATAGGGATTGTTCGCAGTGGTTGCCGATCCTAAAATATAGCAAGAAAGTGTCAATTATCAAATATGACCAGATTTCATTATTCAGTCAAAAATCATTGTCCATATAGAGTTTATATAAAATGCAATGCAGTACAGGCGTTATCTCATAATTATATAATAATACAGATGGGAAAATGCTTTTAAGCAAAGTCACTGGCAAAGTTTGAATTACAGAGTCATCGACGGTTAACTTTTCAATAAATACATAACCTTAAGGAAATATGAGTAGATAGGACAACTAAAAGAGCTGAATGTATGTAAATGATACTTTAGAGAGAAAAATTAACTGTCTGCCAAAGATGAAATCTGTTGTCAGGAATGCTGTTAAATTTAATTCCAAATAGTATTGGTTTGAAGGAAGGAAATAAAAAGCTGACAAAATTTGTCCAAACCTGATCTGATTTGTAATAGGATAAGCCATCATGATGTAACACAAAGAACCGTCGCTTCCAGCTTTTCCTCTGAGAGGGAAAACAGGAAATCATTGAAAAGCATGTAATAGTCTTTTTTTTTTTTTTTTTCAGATTTGGTTTGTTATACAATGCACTTATATAATGTCCACACCTACCAATAATCTAAAATTCTGGGGGCGGTTTAAGTGATTTTGTCAAGCCTACCATCAAAACTGCAAGACCAAAGCTTATCCATCTCCAGTTTGAATATGTGACAAGGTCTTTGATTTTCTACACTGAAGATCATGAGAAAATTTGAATAAAACCAATCAGATCTTAAGAGGGCGGGGGAAAATTTCAAACCCAAAATAGCCAAAGCATACTGGTTGAGGTATCTGGTGTATGGTGGCTCTTCCATGAGATAAACATTTATAAGAAAGAAACCAGACAGATGTATGGAAAGATTTACGTTTAGAGGTTTTCATCACACCATGATTAACTTCATTCATTTTGATCCTTGATCTGTGATTTGCTATATTGTTTGGAAAGTAAGAAAAAAAAAAAAAAAAAAAAGAGAATATTCTGGGAAACTTACTAAACAATAAAAGTTGGCTGGCATGCTTGAAGCCAAATGTTGAATCATTTGTACATTAATATATCTGGCACTAACATGATGACATAAATTGACCAATTTAACTAATTAAATAAATTGACCAATTTAACTAAATTAAGTGTGCCTTCGTCAAAATTTTGATTGATCTCTCAGAACATGATTTTATCAGGCATACCACACTCCCCTTGAGTGATTAAAATAATGCAATTCTTGCAAAAGAAAAGTTAAGCATTTTGCTAAAATATGGTGCACAAGTTCTGAGTTAAAAAGGCAAAACAAAACTCAAAATTCTTCTTCTTTCTAAAATCCTTCTCATTTACTTATTTATATTTATAAAATGATTATTTCATTCATTGTGTCCATTTCAGCATCTTTATTTTTCACATTGAATTGTTGTTCGTAGCAATTCATTTAAAATGTCAAATTATTACTATGGTCATAGTATACAAGTAGAATGGCTACTTTATATGATTCTGTTTTTACCTGATTTATCTTTTTTTCTTTCCTTTTCTACAATTGTAGAGCATTCAGGAAATGCTATAAAGAGGTAATGAGCACTGAATAAACAATATATTTTATTATTTTGATTATATTTGATATTATTATTATTATTATCATTATTAGTATTTTATTATTTTATTATTATTATTATATTATTATTATTATTATTATTATTATTATTATTATTATTATTATTATTATTAT
>JBCHJU010063607.1:0-11278 GCA_039654505.1 Plocamopherus imperialis | reverse complement strand
GTTGGTGCTTTCATCAGCGGCTTGTAACGATGGGCCGGGTGGGCAAGAAACACCCTGGCGATTTAACTCTTCGACTACAATCAACCTTACATTATTTAACAAACAAAATTAAAAAAAAATCTCACCTATTCATCTCCGAAGAGAAATTTTTCTAGTTTAGTTTTTGACCGAAAACCGAGCGTCAGCCGCAGAGCAGCGCCGCAAACGTGGGTAAATTCAATGTAAATATCACTGCCCAAGAATTAAATCAAATGCCCCTGACGGGATTCGAACCACCAACCTTTCGGTTGTGAGCCAAAAACACAACCGGTGTGCCACCGTGACGACGTGCTCGTATGCACATGTATTGGTAAATTGATGTCTGAAAGACAAATAATTGAGTTAAAATCGTGTTCATATCGATATTCAGGGTCTTCGTTTATTCTGATACAGTGAAGAATTAATAATTATTCAGGAACTATTCTATTTAGAGGGTCCTTGTGTTTTGCATAACGTACGCATATTACTAAAATTTTATGTGATACAAGTTGATGTGCCCGTTCTACGAATGAAGGAAAACGGGGAAAAGCTGGAAATAGAATTAAACATTGGTAAATTGTATGCTCTAGGTTACCACTGTCATCGGACCTCGTCACTGATATATGTTATGTTGGTACTTTGTCGTTAGTATAGGCCTTAACAGGGTTACCAGATGTATTTTAATCAAAGAGCCAAATTGATCCTAATTATTTTTCGGGTGCCAAATTTAGGGGCCAGATACCTAAACCAAACAGAACACCTTCACTTCTACCCCACACGCATAATTGTCTCACCGTTTCGTCTCTTTACACCATGGTTCAAATAAAATAGAATGTAGAACTAGATATCTAATGAAAAAATAAATAAAAATCATAATGTATCGCATACCTTTTTGTAATTTGCAAGTGACTGAGTAGATAATAATATTCAGAGACGCGCAAAAATTCCGGGCGGGGAGTCCACAATCAGCACTAATTTTTCAAAAGACAGGATGATTTGTAAGTGCGTACATGTTGCAGTTTTTGTGTTATGACGCCATTAGTGAAAGCAAGTGAATTGGGGATGCGTTTCTTTACTGATTGCATAAGTTGAGCGCACGAAACTATCCGAAACAAAAAGTACACGACGACTAAGGTTGCTCTACGGATGCATTGCAATAATAATCACATGTATTACAAATCACCCACTATTGTGAGAAGAATATAAAGTACAGAATACAGTGAAGGAATGGGACCTTCAAGCAGAACTATCTACTATCTGTCCTTGATGTAGAAAATTGGTCACGACTGCTATCGTGAATGAGACTGAGTGGAGCTATGGCGAGGGAAAGAAAGCCTGCTGAGTCGAAAACAAAGTGTAAAAATGACGGTTCCCATGAGGAACTTGAATCCTTAATTGTTAAAGTATTAATTCACCTTTTTGTTTATTTTTCTTTAAATTGTAGGCCCTGCTGTTTAGGAAACCGAAAGCATTTGTGAGAAAAAGGGTGCGTTTAAGTTGGAAAACAGCCAGTTTGGCTTCTGACGTCACCAGTAAAGGAGTTGACGACGAAAAGCACTTACCAAGTCTTCTAACAAAAATGCTAATGTTTCCTCTACATATAACCAAAAGACCAGGTGCTTTTATGTGATTCGGTCTTGAGATATTTTAGTTTCTTATTGTAACATGCTATTACTACTACTACTACTACTACTACTACTACTACTACTACTACTGCTGCTGCTGCTACTACTACTACTTCTACTACTACTACTACTACTACTACTACTACTACTACTACTACTACTTGTGGTACTACTACTACTACTACTACTGCTACTACTACTACTACTACTATTACTATTACTATGGCTACTATTACTACTACTACTACTACTACTACTATTCATAGTAATAGAATAGTAATATTATTCATAATAATAATAATAAGGACTGGAGCGCTCGTGGTGGTGGTGGGGTTGGCAGTAGTAGTAGTAGTCATCATCGTGTCGTCATCGTTGTCGTCGTCATCGTCCTCGTCGTTGTATTATTATTATTATTATCATCATTATTATTATTAATAACATATTATTATAATCATCATCATCATCATTATTATTACATGTATAATTACTATTATTTTTTTTTAATTATTATTATTATTAATTACATTGTTGTTAATGTTGTTGTGGCTGTTGTTGTTGTTGTTGTTGTTACGATTGTTCCAAGAATCAATAATTGTTTAAAAACATTCCCAGTCTTTCTGACTTACCTCTTCATTCCTCTTGTAATTTGAATGATTTATTTTTGTTTGAAGTCTGAAACAAAACACATTGTCATCATGCTTGCACAGTCATCCCGTTCCCTTATTAAAACTCGCCTTAATGTCATCAAATGTCATCGAAACAATTTAAACAAATAGTTGAATGTGATATTTTATGCAATACTTTTTAGATAATTTGATACCTTTGTTTGCTCCATGATTTTTGTCAACCACGAAACTAATTTTCCATCTGGGACAAAAACAATCATTATTACTATTATTTTGATTATTATTATTATTACATGTATTATTATTATTATTATTATTATTATTATTATTATTATTATTAATATTAATATTATTATTATTGTCATTATTATTATTATGTTATTATTATTATATCATTATCATTATTATTTTTGTTATTATTATCATCATCATCATAATCATCATTATTATTATTATTATTATTATTAAACACCTCAGGTTTGTCACTCTAACTAATCCCCCCAGATACCTCCTCTCCCCTGACATGCTCCTTCTGCTCAAGGGTCTTCTTCACTGCCCGCGGCCTGCTCCAGCACGTAGAGGAAGACCACAACATGCGCCTGTGCATCAAGAAAGGCCCCCTGATCATCCCTAAGAACGGCATCCACCCGCCGCCCGCCCACCAAATCACCACTATTGATGACAGCCTGGACGCCGCTGTCGTCATCGATCCCCAGGGGCCCAGGTCTTCGTCATCTTCTTCGTCGTCATCCTCCTCGTCATCGTCCTCGTCTGCCGCCTGCTGTAAGAAGGACGACAAGTGCCCCCAGGACCAGCCCACGGACCTTTCCATGAGTTGCAGCAACAAGCTCGGCAAAGCCACCATTGAGTGTTCTGAAGGTGAATGCAAAATCATCTTGCAGCCCAGCTACTCCTCCGGGGAGAGCGGAGACTCCGGCGGCGAGGCACTCTGTCTGTCCACACCACCCAAGAAGCGGAAATTTGATGGCAGACTGAACGGGGGAACGAGGGGAGCGGACATCGCCGCTTCGTTTCGACACGAGCAGCGAGGAGCTGATTTTGATCCTTCTTTTAGTGGTCACGGAAATGCTGATTTCATGATTGACGGTAGTGATTTCATGCAAGGGGAAGAGATTCACTTCCCTACTGATTTCACTTCCACTGGTTCCCAGAGCAGCATTGATGATGATTCTTTCAAGAAACAGCCAAATCAAGTGAAATCAGATCCAGACGTCAAAGTCATGGTTACCGCAGAGTATGATAAGGAAAGGTTATGTTGCGTGTCGCTAAGCACAGCGAAAAGCGTTGACGAAGGAGAGAAGGGGAGCGTAGAAACTCAACCCCTTTTGAATTTGAAGACTAATGTTGATGACAATTGCTGCAACAATGGCAGTGGATTAAAAATGACTGATGCTTGTCGGGAAGCCAAAATGACACAGCTGATATACAAGGTACCAAAGCAGATGCCGAAAAGTCCAGAATCTGCAAAACCCATTCTGGTCAAGCCTTCACCAATGGCAAGAGACTGCTGCTCGCCCTCTACTCTAAATGTTTCAACGTCAGATCCCACCTACTTGACGAGAACCACCGGCCCCCAAAGTCTCAACTTTCTACCAGTTTCCTCTTCAGCGGCCTATGTTGTTGACACTCAAACCTCTGCTTCGCCGTCTCTTTACACTCCAACAGCCCATTACAACAATCTTGAGCGAAACCCAAATCCTCCTCCTCCTTCTCCTCCACCTCCTCCCCCACCTCTTCTTCAGACTCCGCAAACTTGGGACGAGTTTGATGGATTTTATCGTGATGGAAATTCAGATCAGTCATTGCCACCATCTAATTCGGATGATGTTATTGATGATGAGTTCCAAATCCTTAACATGAGCACGCGGCAGTCTTCAGATTTATCACAAGTTAGTGCCATCCCCTTTTCAATCTCAAGTCCTCATGCAACCGGTTCTCCCAGACTTCTGACGCCCCAGTCCAACCTTGAAGTCCTGCAACCAGCTTTCGACTTTGACCAATCTCCAGTACCCGTCGGGGGCGCCGCTTTTGAGAGCGCAAAGACCAACGACGTCAATGGAGAAATGCCGGCATACGCCGTAAGAGATGTTTCCGTGATACCTTCTCTCTATGAGATGTCGAAGCATAACGACATCAACCAAAAGCACCCTTCACCAAAAATGTCGACTCTCAGGCAATCACTAGATGAAACATCCGTACCATCCAACCAGAGGTCATCCAAGCCGACGGTTGCTGTTTTCCAAAAATCAGGGGAGTCTTTCTTTGTCAATGAAAGCAAAGATCCCAGTGTTAATCTACCCTTGGTCCCAAATGAACCTAAATCGAAGCTTGAAGGAGGAGGTGACAATAGTTCATTTGACACAATGGCAAACAGTCCCTCTGGAAGGTAAGTGTAAGTGACAACCATTGGTCCTTTGTCTGTATCTCATAAAATATAATCATACTTTAATTAGTCTGTCAATGTATGAATTTTTATTATTAACTGTGTTATATTGTATCTCTTAATTTATCTGTTCCTCTGTAAACTTCGACTCTCCTTTTCCTTTTTTATAACTGTACGGCACTTACAGTTCTTACTTCTCTTATTAGAGAAAAATGCGCTATATAAATAGTTATTATTATTATTATTTACTATTATTATGTCAATAATCTGCTGCCATTGTGAAATATTATTATGACCTCATTGTATGTCTTATAACTATACAACAGACAACACAAAAATAAAAACATTGATAAGCTACAGTGGATATCCCTCAAAGAACAGAGAGCTAGAAATAAAATAACTATTCTTTTCAAAGCAATTAATGGACAAGCAATATTACCACTAGAGGAATTCAATATGAAAGATAGTCGCACAAGATTTGGTACCCAAACATTTACACTGCCTTCATCAAATGTTGATAACCATTTATATTCATATTCCCCTAATACATTCAGATTGTGGAATAAAACTTCCTACCAATGTAAAGAAGAGCAAAGATACAGAAGATTTCAAGCAGAAACTTAAATGTACAACACTACTATCAAAATACTTGAATAATAATATACTTTTAGCGGGTTGACATGAATACTCAGCTTCCTGAGTTTGACAGCTATTTTGAAGACTAAGACTAAGTCAGTCTTGTGCCGGGGTAAAACTTTCATTTCTCTTTATGGATTTGCTGTTGATGATTCAACAGACAAATTTTTTCTAAACAAGTTTTTTTTTTTTTCTGGAGACTCAAAATAAAAAATGATTAGAAGAAAATGTTTCTTAAGTTAATCTGTCAACCCCAGCCCAGTCATTATAATTTTCTTTTATGTTGTCAGCAAACAGCACGAAAGTCCAGTTCATCAAACCAAGAAAGTGCCCAAACCAGGGGAAGATAACCAAAGACCTCCAGGCAGCCGCCAAATAAAGAAGCGATGCTATCCAACTTCCAAACCATTTCAATGCAGTCATTGTGATCAAGCTTTCAACCAGAGGATACATCTCAAGAAACACATGAGCAAACACACTGGTTAGCCTTGACTACTCATCATCATCATCATCATCTTCACCAGGTCGAGCTAGCTCGCCACATCATGACAAATCTCTTCCATTTGTTCTTGTCATCAATGATTACTGCTTGTAGTTCGACTTGTCGGCATTCAGTGTCATCATGCCATTGGTCGATGACGGGTATTTTTTTTTGCCATCCGTTGTTTCTCTTCCGATGGTTTGGCTCCCTCAGTAAAACATCTGAGACGTTTTTCACTCTTGCTCAGCCAACAGTGATCAGCAATCTCAGCCATTGTTGCTAATTGATGTTGTACTTTGGGGAATATCGCCCTAAAGCTCTTCATTTGGTTTATGGTCTTTACAAGAAACATTGAGGGCAGCTATGAGCATTCTGGTTTATCAGTGAAATGGTTCGTGTTTCCTTCTAATATTTCTTTCATGTCTTTGGATGATCCAGATGTGAACAATTAAATGAGAAGAAAAGAAAAGAGACAGTGGGACGGCTAACTCTTCAACACCGTTTGAAATTATCCTGACTTTTTATGGATAGGTTATGTGAAGAAAGAAGACAATGCCAGGTGAAAAATTAGAGAAGGACTTCACCTGAAAGATATTTGGATGTCATGTGCAGAGTGCCTTTTTAGTATTGGACTCAAGAAAAAGAAACAAATTATTGTCAATTGGTATTTTCAAAAACTGCTTTAACTTTACATTTGATTTATGAGATTTTGGCAAAAATTTGCAAAACATTTAATTCATAAAATGAATTTTATTATGAAGTCTTATAAAAAATTATAATTTTTTCATCACATCTTAAATTATACACACTTTATGCACAATATCTTTGCTTTTACTTTTATTTTTTCTTTATCAACAAATTTTAAAAGTAATGTAAAGTAAAAGTACCTTTATTGATTTTATCCATGGATTGAAATTTGGTAATGAATAGTGGCAAATACATGATCATACATCGCACATAGTACATCATACAGAATAAAAACTCATACTAACAAATGATAAAACACATAAATACAGGAAAACATGAAACAATATCTTGCCATTGCTGGTCGCTGCCTGTGCAGCACCCTGGTAACCCCAGTTTTTGAACCAGTACTCATTCTCACCCGAGCCAAGTAGGATAGAGGGAGGAAAGTGTTTTATTCAAAGATATTGCTTGACCCACTGACTGTATCAGTGTGACTACCTCTTGGCTATCGGGGCTCCCTTACTTTAATCTCTAATATCGTCAAGCTGCTTCCTTTTTGGCCTAAGTCAGACTTAGGCCAAAATGCAACTGACACACCGTTTGAATCGTTATACCACCAGCTATTATGATCTATTGAGTTTGATAAAACCCGCCAACACGTTTTCCTACAAATCCCAAAATAACATTTTGGCCTAACTATGTTTTCTTGCAACTGTGAGACGGGTTTTTTTTATTGATTATCTCAAAACTAGCAAAAATGACTTGGGCCAAAAAGGGAGCCGCTTGACGATATGTTGATAGGGATTTGCTTTGATATCTTTTTGTTTTATATGGACACTTCTATTAATGTTGAGTTCATATGTGGTTGAATTTGAAATAGTAAAGGGCCTCTGAGCATCTCTGTAATAGATTGTGTCACTAAATAATTATTTTAATTCACCATTCATTATTCGTCTCCCTCCATTCAGTTTGTTTTTCTCTCTATCTTTTCAGTCTGACCATTTGTGTAATTAGTTTGGATTTTGAAAGATTATAAAAGTAAAATTATGAGGCAAACTAAAAATAATAAACAAATATTAAACAAAGAATTGTCAATAAGGAAGCATGCTTGAAATAATTCATTTTCTTGTTATTTCTTCTCTCTTCAACCCCCTATGAAATTTTTCCTGTAATCAGGACTGAAGCCATTCAAGTGTCAGCATTGCGACTATTCCACAGTGGAACGAAGCCATCTGAAGGTGCACTTTCGTGTCCATACGGGTAAGGTATTTCATTGCAGTTTTACCGTAATCTGTTTTGTCAAACAAACTTTTTGTCAGAAGTGTATCCGAAGGCTAAACAGCAAACCTGATGACTTAGAATTGTCTTCATTTATTATTTTTATCACACCGTTCTTGTGCATACTCTTATTTTAACAAAGGCAGAAAGAGTCTCAACAATTCAAGTACATGTATATGTATCTGGCCCTAACAACTCACATGTAGATCTAGATCTATTGAAAAGGTACAACTAAACAAGAAATAATGGCAAGAATAGGGATGTAAACAAAATGAAGTTATAATAAAAACCTCCACTATAAAGACGAAACAAAGCAATAAATATTCAGGTATATACCCCACTTCAGACAACAATGAACAGTGAAAAGCCAAATAAAACAAAGGAAATAAGAATAATGGTAGGATTGAGCTGCCTTGGTAAAAAAATAAAGAAAATCTGCAAGACAAGCAAATGTCAACAGCACTAAAGGGAAGAAAATTCGATAAATGCATTCTATCAACACTTAAATTTAAATTCAGTTGCCAGACGTGGACTAACATAAAAGACATTCTCAAATGCTAAAAACAACACATAAGGCCATTGGAAGAAAAACAATGAATATTAAGATTAGCAATATAATACCATGTTGGAAGGTAAGGTATATATTTAAGTAAGTTTATTCACATGTGTTTCATTTTCAAGGGCAGTGGCCCAAGGCACAAATGAAATTACAATGTTTTATAATACAAATGCATGTAAAAATGCATGTAAAAAAAAAAAAAAATATGGGAAGATACAAAACAATAATTATATACCTTGAAACATACATATTAAAATGAAAATTGTCATAGGCAGGACAGATAGCAAGAACAAAAGACAAACGATGAACAAGCAAAAAAATATACTGTATGGAAACCATAGAAAGGTAAAAGAATAAGAGGAAGACCTCTTAAGGAAAGACGAGAACAGGCAGATGTAAGAAAAACTGGACTGAGAGAGCAGAAGATACACATATCATCGGAAGTCATTGGTGAAGGGCTAAATCCTACAATGTATGGACTCTGTTGAAAATAAAGTAAAGTAAAGATATAAGAACAAAATCCTTTCTCCATTTAGGTTGCACATTTTTTGCTTTGATCTTTTTTTTGTGTGTGTGTTTTTGGGGTCACAAGAAAACTGTTTCTTGCACGCTGCAGAAGCTATTATCTATACTTTTATCTTAATGCTATCCATTCTGAATTTGAAAATTGTTCTTTATTTCAGGGGAAAAGCCATTCAAATGTACGTTCTGTGATTATGCCACTGCGCAAAACTCCACCTTGAAAATCCATTTAAAACGGCACCATGGAGGAGCACAAAAGGCAAACAAACCATCTGGTCAGGAAGGCAAGTCCAATCTTTCAGGAGGCATCTCTTCAAATTTGTCAGGTAAATTTACTCCTGGACTCACAGCACAGTCATCACATTCACCAGCAGATCCAAGTCAAGACAAGAACCTACCAGTGGGCCTCCCAGCGCCAGCTGACGACACAAATAGCAAGCAGCGGCATCAGCAAGACGAAAATGGACCGTCCTCAATGCTTAGTCTTTTGTCTGAGGTCAGTATTGCTTCTTCTCAAAGGCAGACATTTGTCCAGTCCTCTCATAATCAGACGAGGACGGTGGATCTGTTTGCCTCCTGTAAAGTCAGCAACAGTGATATAATGACTGGAAAAGAACAAAAAGAAATGTATGGGCATAACGCTAAGAGTGGAGAAACACTCGTCAGTATTTCATCAGAACCAAAACCTCTTCTGTTAGTTTCACAAAGCATGAATTCAGCTTCAAGAATAAATAAAACTGTTTACTCCCCTCAGATCAAACGAATCTTGTCAGGTCGAGTGGGGGATGCCGGGCAGGTTATTTCAACTTTAACCCCTCCAGCCGAGGCGTGAAAAGCGCCTCGCCTCCAGCCCCTCCTAAAGTCTCATCCAATGCTCTGACCAACCATGAGTCATCTCTCCATAATTCACAAACCTGGATCCATCAAAGACCAACACCCGTAGTCCCAGACCAGTTAGACAGCGAAAACCTTGAAATTCATGTCGAAGGTGAAAGGAAACCATTTGAACCAAGTTTTTCAGATCCTGCATTTCACATCAACTCGGGTGATGTTATTTCAAGTACCGCAGTTGTCAAAGACGGAGACGGGAAGATACACCAACAAGGGGCAGTAATCAACTCAGTACAGTCACTTCTGTATGACAGTTTCATGAATGAAGAAGAATTTCCCCGAGAAGGAGAAGAAAACTTTATGGATGTGAATGGAGGTAGAGGCAAAGTGTCGTTAAAGTTTAATAAAACAGGAATTATGGAAAATGGCTTGGACCAAGGATGACTTTGAACTTTAAAGCAAAGCAGGGATTTTTATATTGAGGTTGTACAATTTTCAAAAGTTTGGTTTAGATGGGATGATTTGCAACTTCAAAATGAGACAAGTATTTTAAAAATATGGCATTTGAGAGAAAGTCAGGCTTTGTTTAAGTTTGAAGTTAAAACCAAGATTGTAAGTCATCCCCAAATGACAATGGAACACACATTAGTACTCATCACCATCATTCAGACACTTGCTCTGAAGTCTAATAAAAAATTTAATGGTACATGAGCCATACAGTTTTAAGCAGGATATTGTGCAAATTTCAAATAGGTGTGCATTATACAAAACATGCAAGCTTTCCTCACTATCGTAAAATGGAAATTTGAACAGCACCGAGGAAAACAGTCATGAAGCCATCAAGTGTGTACCACCCATGGAAAATTAATATTAAATTCATAAAGAAATTTAAATGGGAACTAAAGCTAAGAGAAGCTTGCAAGAATACAATTTGATTTGCGATTTAGTCTTCATGATAGCTGACAAACTCAGATAGCTGAGTATTCTTGTCAACGCGATTTGTGATGGAGCAATTACATTTTTGTGTAAGATGCACATCCCTTTCAGAGCATCGGACCTGAATCAAAGTGCACTGTCATGAAAAACCGTGGCCATACACTTAAAATAAAAAAAATTCCATTATAATGATTATCTCAGAGGAAGTTTCTTTAATGTTAGAACCATCAATACGTGGAATAGTTTGCCGGAGAATGTTGTCATGACCCCTTCGGTAAACTCATTCAAAAACAAATTAGACGTCTTCTGGAAAAGGCAACACTTTCTGTACCATCCGAAATGCCTTGAAGTAAGCCTGTAGGATGTGAGAATGTCAAATGGTGTGCATACATGGAATATGCTAGTTTGTCCATAATGTGAAGGTGAACAGGCAAAATCCAGCCTCAAACACCTCAAGTACAAGTTGAAGTGCATTTTGACTCTGTAAAGTAAAGGAATCATAGTGGGTTACATGTAGAAAAAAAAGTAGTCCTTTCAAGCCATTCGGCTTATAGGGCCGGAGCTTATCCCGGTTTCTGTAGCACTAAGCGGACAGTGACAGATTAGATCTATCACTTTCTGAATAGGATGCTAGTCTATTGCAGAATACTTTCCCAGCTAAGCTGTACCCATTTT
>JBCHJU010063496.1:0-11278 GCA_039654505.1 Plocamopherus imperialis | reverse complement strand
ATAGATAGATAGATAGATAGATAGATAGATAGATAGATAGATAGATAGATAGATAGATAGATGGATAGATGGACAGATAGACGGATCGAAAAAAGGTTGATTGATGACTTCATAATTTGACAACATCTGCGATTAGATAGACAGATAGATTGTTAGATAGATAGAAATAAAGATAAGCAGACAAAATAAGATCGACAGAAATAATTCATAGATAAATGAACATAAAAAGAAACACTGTATAAATCTAACACATAAAAACCACGAAAAACCTTCCCCCATAATATCAACAAATCAAACTCACTTGACATTACCGCTCCTTCCCAATGGCCCACTTCGCTGGACGTCGCTGACGACGGCGTATCCATCGGTAACCTTGACCTTTAAGCCCAGGCCGACGATACTGCCTGCTAGCACGTCCAGTTGGAAGGGGCTGCCGTCCTCCTGGCGAGTCTTGGGGTAATCCGCCTTGGGGGCCTGGGGCTGGAGGGACGAGACCTGGAGCGACACGCTCGGCCTGTCCGACAGTATCACGCTCGACCTCTTCTGGGCGATGGACGGTCCCAGAGCCTTGATGGTCGTCAACGGCTTGTAGGTGGCCGAAGACCGATCCGGGGCGCTCCCCGAGGTCCTCCGAGGCATCTCGAACATGCTCCTCGGGCGCCCCTGGCGGAGGTTTGAGGAATGCGTCGAGGATGAACTCGATGAAGTCTCGGCAGATACCTGTTTCATAAATCCGTCCAACCTGGCTTTGAATTCCGTCGACTGGCGAGGTTTAGAGCGCAGGACCACGGCGTCGGTGGTGGCCTTTTCCGGTTGCTGGCTCTGGGCTTGCTCGAAGACATTGACAGCCTGGCGGTAAGAGCTCTTCTGGCCAGAGGACGCTTTAGACTGGCTGATGACGTCCGATGCACTCAAAACGGATGGACTGGGCGTTTGCTTCCCCTCGGTGCTGGCACCGTTTGGTATATCATTGCCTTTCTCTGACGCATCATTTTTTAATGTATCAACAAGCTGTGAATTCTTGTTGCTTACAACGGATTTCGAATCAGGCACGTCGACGATTTCTTGCTGTTTCGACGACTTCACGCGAGAGAAAGCCTGTTTTAGCAGAGACGGATTTTCTTCTATGGCAGCCCATCTATCGACGACATTCGACACTAGTTGCTTATGCTCCGACGTCATCGTAACAGGTTTAATTATGTCTTCAGAAATTTCCTCATCACTACTGACGTCACCATTCGCGGAGACTGACAACAAAGACGATCCCAACGCTTCAGCCAAGCCACCTAATGCAATTTGATTCAACACTTTAGCCGACTCAGTCTTCCGTTCCGAATGCGCCGCCTCCAACCAAACAGGTTTGCCTTGAAGATCTTTGGCCACGTTCATTGGTTGGATCAGTTCTTCCTCTTCTCCCGACTTGGCTGTGCTCTGAACTCCGATAGTAGTGTGCGCCACGCCATTTTGCGGGACCAATTTAGCGACTCGAAAGAACCCTGCAGCTGCTTCCTGTACCGCTGCTGGTTTGCTGTCGGGGTCGACGTGCCATCCGTCGATGACGCTTTTCAGGACCCTAGCCTGGTCTTTGGACAGAACGGTTGGCGATATTGATTCCTCGTGTACGGCTTCCGCCCCTTCTTGGTGCGACAAGTCATTATCAGCGGTGGGTCGATCCAGCAAAACGCTAGCAAAATCGACGAAAGCGCTCATATCCTTCTCTTTCACGGGCGATGCAGATCGCGCAGTTGAAGCCGAGCATAGCGGCTTTCCTTGAAGATCTTTCGAGACGCGCATGGGCTGAATCATTTCCTCTTCCTCTCCTGATCTGGCACTGCTCATGACTCCAAGGGTTGTATGCACTATCGCGTTCTGAGGCACGATGTTCGTGCCACGGAAGAACATTGCCGAAGCTTTCTCCGCGGCATCCGGTTTTCGGCTTTCGCCGTCGTCCGTATTCCACATATCAAGAACGTTCTTGACAACGATGGCCTGTCTTTCAGACAAAACAGTGGGCACTATAGCTTCCTCGGCGACATCCTCCCCGTCTTCCGTTGAATCAAGTGTAGAAATTCCCGAGGAGTTCTCGGCGGTTGTGTCTAAGTCGAACATGGCACTGGCAAGAACGGCCAAGTCCTTTTCGGTGGCCGGTGAGGTGGCTCTGGGTGCAGATGGCACGCACAATGGTTTGCCTTGCTGGTCTTTCTTAGCTGCCATAGGGACGATGAGCTCTTCTTCTTCACCGTTGTTGGCAACACCGACCGTTGTGTGTACAAATACCTCGGAATTTATCAAAGTTGAGACAGTTTTATGGAATGAATGCGCCTTGCCATCTCCAGCAGAGTCGTGCCATTTGGACAGAACTCCCATCACTACTTCTTTATCGTTCCGAGACATCACCGTTGGAACTATTTCTTCCTCAGCTGCATCGTTGTCGCTCTTTTCATCGGGTTGCGGACCCTCATCGACCTGAGATTCGTGTTCAGCTAGCGCATCCACCAGGCCCACAAGATGTGAGCTATCGAACGTTTTTAAAGTCTGGGACGAGGAAGGTGACCTCTCGTGCGTAGAAGGGGTACATAGCAGTTTTCCTTGAGAATCTTTGGACACACTCATCGGCTGAATGAACTCTTCCTCCTCTCCGCTCGCGGCGTTTGACGAAACGCCAACGGTGGTATGAGCCATTACGACGGGAGACGACATGGTTCCTTCTTGATGGCCATTCATGGTGGCTACTGTCGGTGGCTCTCCATTACACGTTATTGTTGCTGAAGGAGGATTATTGTCTTCATGCGTGTGGAAAACTACACTTCCGGGATCACCATGGCGGGGCCTGGGACGAGGCGTTGGTCGGACGTCTGGTTTCGACGAGAGGCCAATGTCAATTTTCGAGACGTTAGTTTGATGAGATGACGTGGCTACCTGTATCACTGTGGAAAACGGGGGCGATTCTGTCGAAACCAGTGGTGACGACACCGAAGCGTTATCTGACGATTTTATTTGCGTTTGTACGGGAATGGTAGAGACGTATTTTGGGGGATGAGGGGAAACCTTGAAGACAGTAACGTGGCTGCCCTTTGGACTTTCACTTTCAGAGAGTTGGTCTGAAGTGAAAACCAAGGGGGAATTATCGGAATCAATTAATCCGGAGTTGTCCCTCACTTCCAATTTTTGAGATGACCCTGAAGAAAGCTCTGAAGCAACCTGGCTAGTTATGCTGTCAAAGCACTTCTCGGCGAATTCTTCTATTGATTTGGAACCGAGGTTTATCAAATCGTCGTTCAAGGCTTGATCCTGAGAATCCAGGCAAGGGACACCAGAGTCGATGTCGATCAGTTGGTTATGCGTGTCCTTGGGGAAATCTCGTGGAGAGAACGAATCGCTTTCTGCAACAACGGTGTGAACGTCGTCGAGAAACAAAAGATCGTCGATGTTCGTCACACACTTTGGGGTGGCGGCTTGGCTATTCTGCGACGAAGCGCCCCCTATCAAAGTCAAGTCAGAAAATTCCACGGGCGGAGGTATGTGTAAGAGATTGTCCTCCCTTGGATAGGTCACTTCCTCGACCTGATTAGGATACTCCCCGTGGCCACCCAAAGACTCATTCGAAGCAATCGATGCGTCTTGGTCAACGGGCTTATCAACGATAAGACCAGACTCGTACGGTTCATCCGCTGCACCGTACTGGGCTTGTTCTTTTTCTCCGTCGTCGCCAGATCCAAATTCTACAAGACTCCCACCGTCTCCGTAGTTTTCCTCTGTAGAAAAGGTACGTGAGATGGTATCTTGCTGAGATTCGTACGGAACAGCGACATGGGGCGCGGTCTCCTTTCCCGCCGGGGAGAATAACGACGCTGCCGCACTTTGCGGGTCTGGTCTGGCCACAGCTGGCGCTCTCTGCTTTCCGGACGGCCTCAGCACAGCCAGATCAACTACAGGGCCGGCCGCCTTAAGGGCATGAAGGCATTGCGATTGACCAAGACCTCTCAGGCTACGACCGTTGCAGGCCAACAGACGATCCCCAATTTCCAGCCTCTGGACTTGAGCGCATGCGCCGCCAGGAACGAGTCTCTTTATCTGCAAACACAAAAGTTGTAAAATAGCGATGAAATTCAAAGCGTTTCATTGTAGACGGGAGTTATTTGGTAGAAGACATCACGCGGAAAAAACCCCAACAACAATAACAAGAACGGAAACAAGAACAACAACAACAACAACAACAACAACAACATAGAAACTATACAGCCTTAGAAATAAACAAAACAAAGAATGTGACTCCGTAAATAAATAAAAGCAAACCAAAACAGAAAATCAAAATTATAAGCACAAAAAATCAATCACAATACAAATCAAAACAAAATTTAAAAACCAGACAAGAGCACACTCCATATAACATCAACATCAAAGAAATAAAAATAGAAGACATCAGCCAGTTAAGAACTGAATTGAATGATAGCAAAGTGGAAATACAGTGCCGAGGATTGAAAGCCACAGAAAAACAGCGATGCTTGAACACAGCCACGACGGACAACATTCTTTTAATCCAGCTAACAGAAATTAATTATCTCCTTCACGTAGACATAAAATCACAGTTGTCATAATATCAGTATCACAGCGACTTTCCTAAATCGTATCGACTTGACAGACTTAGCGAGCGGGTTCACCTTTGACCAGAATCAGGACGATAATAAATTAAATGTTATAATGAAAGAGTGGTATACGTCTTGTACTGACTCGACTTGTATATTTATATTTATATCCAGCAGTACTCGGCGATCGTGAAGAACATTAATATCATTCTGCAATACCAGTCCCTGATATATCGGCATGAGCAAGACTTAATCTGCTTGTGGAACATAAAGTGTTAATATAACTGAACGATTAATTACACCAAGCCTCATGATGCATCATCCGCTGATAAGAGATCTCTACCTTTGTAGTACAATGTAGTACTGTGTACCAAAAGGCCGTTTCCCCTTTTCCAGCCGTGATCGGTTCTGTTGGTGTTCTTCGTTTGGGCATGGGGTTTTGTTTGGTTTTTTGTTTTGTTTTTGTTTGTTTCTTGTTGTTGTAATCTAGCTGTTGTTGTTTTGTTGGTTGTTTTTCTTTGTTGTTGTTTTTTGTTGTTGTTGTTATTGTTGTTTTGTTTTGTTTTTGTTTTTGTTTTATTTTGTATTTCTGATTTTGTGTGTGTGTGTTTTGTGTGTGTGTGGGGGGGGGGGAGTTGTTTTTGTTTTGTTTTGGGGTTAGTTTGTTGTTTGTTTGTTTTTTGTTTGTTTCTTGTTGTTTTTTGGTGGTGGTTGGGGGGGGGGGGTTATGTCCTTTCGTGGTGTGGCGGCCCCTGCAGCCTTCAGTGCGCCATGTCCAAACAAACTATTGTAAACTAATCAATCACCACAGCTAGTCAGACAGGCAAAGACGACGGCAATCCCCCAATGATCAAAGGCCAACAGCAAAGATTACGTGGGCTGAGTTTTACAACCGCAAAGAAAGTCCTGTGTCTAGCGCCTAAGGACCGACTACATATTATTATCACTCGTGGTCCAACTCATGACAGAAACTGTCCAAGCTATGTTTTTCAGTAAAATTATACAAGCATTGTAACGTGAAAAAAAAAACACGCAACAACAATGCAGGCAATAACCTTTACTCAATTCTACTATTTTTAAAAATATAAAGAATACTTTTTTTTTTAAATTAAACAACGCTATACAATATTAAGTGGGCACGGGTGATCCATATAATATTACGTAAATGATTGTGAATGGCCCAATTTCTCGAATTGAAAAAAATATATATATATTATAGAATTATGGGAGCAAATTTTAATTAAAGCAATATAATATGCCTAAATTGCAATTAATCTCCTGGCACAGTTAAGATTGCGTTGACATTTTCACCTATGAACTATATAGACCGGCTGGGATTATGAATTGACAACAGCAGATGATCATGTCTTCAAGTACAAACAGCAAAATCATGCATTTACACATCATCAGATCCTGAAATACACGGAGTTCCATTATGATTAAAAACCTTACTTTTAAAAATCGATTTAATATTATCTAACTCTTACTCTGTAATACACATTCACTCTGTATAAAATCAACGTTTACATTCGTATGATAAAATCCAATGACATGTCAATGACATAGCTTCCTTATTGATCTTTTAGATAATTTGCAATCAATTGTTTGTAAAATAAAGTGTAATATAACAATAAAATATAAATTAAAAAGTGAACTATCCGTATTGTTCTTATTTACACCGAACACATATTGAAGTTTAATGTCAAGCGATACAAAGCAAGAAAGTATCGTTAAAAAATTAATTACTTTTCATGAGAATATTTTGAAAGATTTGGCGCTTACTAAATTTGTTAATGTTAGTCTAAGTGCGATTTAGGAAAAAAACAACTCTTATTTACGATAATCGTTTCTATCGAAACCTTGTTGTCATCGAAGTGAAATGAATTAATCTCCAATGCATCATGTTAAAAATGAGTCAGAGTACATTATTAGTATTATCATTAGCATTATTATTACATGTATTATTATTATTATTATTATTATTATTATTATTATTATTATTATTATTATTATTATTATCATTATTATTATTATTATCATCATCATCATTATACCTATCACCAGATTCTGTTAACTGTAATCCTTGTACGAGCCTGGGACCATGGAACCTTTTAGCTGTAGGCACCGGGCAATAGAAATGAAGTACAGAATGTATTCGCTCAATGTGCTATTCCCCCCCCCCTCCTCCTGGGAAGTTACTGGAAGTGGTCGACCCGCCTGGAGAACCCGCATCCGACCCAGAGTGGCAAACTACCAGGAGAGGTGCTGTGGAGAGAACCAACAAGAGAAGGTCCAGTAAAGGAAGGTTGGTCCAAACACCACATCACAGCCTGGTGAAGTGACCAGTATTTCCCAGTATTTCCCAGTATTTCCCAGTACTTCCCGTCCCTACTGCAACAATAAAATTATCCTTCCGCGCAAAAAAATTAGCCTCATCAGCCATCCCCGTACACACGCCAGCACCTTTATTAGAAGTCATGTTCATCTTCGCCTGCGAAGGACCAACATCAGTATTCGTTTAAATGAGATGTGTTTAAAAGCATCGTGAATTTTGTTTTGGAGGGATTGTCTTTACAGACAATAATTGTGGAGTGTAGAGTAGAGACATTCTTTTTCTTTAAATCTTGAAATACAGTTCTATCTCGTCCTCTTTTTCTCCCATTATATTACTTTTCCTCTGTTCGTTCCACATGAAGGGGCTCTAGTTTTGAATTACATTATGTATTTCCTTGAATCAAGAATTGCCATGCATACGTGTGGATGACGGTTTTTAACCATCTTCTTGAACTGCAGATTATGAAAAGATTGTCAATAAGCATTGCTAGTAGAAAATTAAATGTGGAATCCTGCCCACATTGTTGCGGGTAACTACAAAGTCGTTGCATTGCAAGCCCAAGGCCTAGAGTTGTGTATTAAGTCGCAAAACCTGTTGGCCGCGGTATCCTTTGATTTGCTTTCCATGCTGATAAAAGGAAAAAAAATCCTTAATTTCTCCATTTCTTAAAGTTGGCTTGCAATAAAGTGTGCCTCAGCCGTTTCCCCATTCAAGGATCTACGCGCAATTGGTCTAGACCTTATATTAGTACATAAATGTATTGATGTTTTTCAAAACGAAGCTTTCCCAAGATGGGTATCGACATAATTATTATAATAGTATGATGGAGCTGTACTAGTTAATGTTAATTGACAATCTGAGCAAAATACCGTCGTAATTCTGATACTGCTTTTAACTGTAATTTAGCATTGTGACAGTTAGTTAATTCATTTTGTGGATCCTTCTCTGTCTCCTCGTCTTTCTCTACACCTCCATGTCCTCTCTCTCCCTCTCATTCTCTCTCGATCTCTTGCAAACCCTTTTTCTATCCCCCCCCCCCTTTTCCATCTCTCCCCCTTTCTCTCTCTCTCGCTGTTTCCCTTTCCACCTCTCCGAACCTCTCGCTCTCTTCCTGACCCACTCTCTCTGTTTCTCTGTCTCTGCCTGTGCCTGTCTGCTTGTATATTTGTCTGTCTCTGTCTGTCTGTCTGTTTCTGTCTCTGTCTCTGTCTCTGTCTGTCTGTCGGTCTGTCTGTCTGTCAGCGGACCCTGATCAAGATGGAAAGCCAGAAATCAACCTGTCTGTCTGTCTGTCTGTCTGTCTCTCTGTCTGTCTGTCTGTCTGTCTGTCTCTCTCTCTCTCTCTCTCTCTCTCTCTCTCTCTCTCTCTCTCTCTCTCTCTCTCTCTCTCCCACTTTTTTCCAATGTAGATCTAGGCAAGTTATCCCTGAGCATTGGGCTTGATTACTAAATACCATGACAGCATTCCAGCATCATAAAACGACACGCATTCTACGTGTTGTTCAACCCAAAACGGTTTTTGTGTGCTGCTGTTGTCATTTTTCTGGGAGCCCTTTCATTTGGTTTTTAGCTTTTAATGTTTCGAACGAAAGCTAATGGCCACCAAATTTAGCAAACTGATTAACTATTCACGTTCTGTATCATTGGGAGCGCCGTGGTAAAGCGGTTGAGGAGCGTCAAAATACAGATGAAGAGGCCCCGTGATCAAGACCACTGAGAAGTAAGGCATGTGTCCTTTTCCTTAGACGAAAAGAATTGACTGCGTTGCTTCACTCCACCCATGGAAAATGTGGTCAGACTTGGTTGGTAAATATGTATTCAGCAATAGACTAGCAACCTATTTAGAAGGTTACAGATTTAATTTGGTCATCTTCCGGGTCTTGTTGTGGATTCAGGAATTAGTCCCGGCACTATGAACCGAAAGGCTACAAATGATTATATTAAAACTTAATTATCTGGGTCACAGAGTAGGCTCTTGTTGAGCCTGATTTTCGAACTTTTTTGTTGACTGCACACTAGAATATTAATATGGACTAACAATGTAATTGCAGTTTTTGTCTCTAATTAACCAAAACGGTTTCTTTTTTTTTCTTCTTTAGCGAGAACTCAAATAGTATCGAACTCTCCCACAATCTCGATACTAATATCTCCCTTTAGATCTTGATTTTAAAAAGGCTGGCTTTTATACAGCGCGATATCCATTCAATGTGCTCAAAGCACTATACAAGGGGTCTCAACCAACAGCATCACATAACATGAAGGACGAGACAGGTCACCTGTCAAGTGATAGTACAATTTTTGGGACAGGGACAACGCTGTGAATGGCCGGTGGAGGGGGTGGAGGGGGTGGAGTGGGTGGGTTGGGGGTGAGAAAATATGTGAGTAAAGAGCCTTTTCCAAGGACTAAACATCACGCCCGTCACCGGGTTTCGAACCTCTGACATCTCGGTCTTCAGCTCAAGTGTCTACCTCTGAGTCACGACGCCACATCTACGTGCTCCCAAGCACTAACGAATTAGTAAAGAAAAGACAACAAAAACCAAAAAAAAAACAAACAAACAAAAAAACAAAAACAAAAACAAACAAACAAACAAAAAACAAAACAAAAACAAAACAAAACAAAATCACAAGACAAAATCCAATAAAAGTCCCCACTATAAAGACAAAGCACACCAGTAAATATCCTTGTTTAAACCGTCGGCGCTAGCGACGCGTTCTAGTCGCTCCTATGACAAGAAAGCCTATCCCTTAATCCATTAATGCAGTAATTCTCTAGAAGACATTTCCGTCATTTGGAAATGTCGCTGATTTTACTGCAACATTAAAGAAGGGATATTGGGGTTTCTGTGGAGAAAGGAGGGCATATATAGGGACCTAAGGGAGGGATGGATCACTTTGATGCAGACCGACCTGGAGTCCAAATTTGTTGGCTATCCCCCATCCATGCGTATTGTGTTACGAACGGGGTCAATTGCTATCTAGACGGACCGAGTGCTTTTGTACACAAAGGCCGGTGGAACATCCTGACGGGTTGTCGGTTTGGACATTTTGGGGCATGATGACCATAGTTATATTGTCTTTGAGAGGTGATTCTATTTTCTTTGCAAATCATCCCCCTTCTATTTGCAACATTTTATTATAATTATCATTGCATATTTGTACTACTGTTCTGAAATAATGCTTCTTTTCCTCCTTAGCGTCCCTTTCTCCCCTCTTTTTCCTCCCTGAGATGACCCAAGTGTTCAACAGGGTGTAAGGCAATCAATCAATCAATCAATCAATCAATCAATCAATCAATCAATCAATCAATCAATCAAACGATCAATGTTTAAAGACTGCTTTCACACAATGAATAACGTTTACAAGGCGGAAACAATACGACAATCAATTTGAATAAAGCCAAGTTGGCCTACAGGTCACAGTGGCACAGTCGGTTGTGCGTTTGGCTGACAACCAAAAGATTGGTAGTTCGAATCCCGTCAGGGACATTGTGATTTAACCCTTGGGCAAGGTTATTTACACTACTTGCCTCCGTTTGCGGCATTGCTTTGCGGCTGACGCTCTGTTTTCGGTTTAAAAAAAAATTCCGTTCGGGGATGGATGTGTGACATTTTTTATATTTTTTATTTACTAACAACGTAACAATACAACATAATGAGCTGAATCGGATTAAATTGAATCAAGCTTGACTACTTGAAATTCAAGAACGACAATAAACCACATGTAAAATGTGCGAAATCCCCGAGATAAGCTTAATAATAGCGAGGATTAAATTACAATTAATGCTAATTATCGCATTTCTATTCTTTACAGCAGCTTGTCTGACTGTTTTAACGGTGTCGTTGTCTTTTGTCAATGTTGGTTTAGATCCTCTTGCTCCCCCCTCCTACTTCTCCTCCTCCTCCTCCTCCCGCTCCTAGTTCTTCACTCTTTTGTCTCCTACTGGCACATTCTCCAGGCCGTAGTATCCCGGATCAATGTCTAGCATTCTGTCTGACTAACTTCACCTGGGTCTTCAGCCATTTCTATATGGCCTTGTTACAGGCTTCATTTTGGGCCTTGGTGGCGTTGTTCCCATGTCCTTCTTTGTTTTAATTTTTAACCTTTTGCAAACTGATGTTTTGGCATCAACACGATTTAATTCTTTGACTGCAACAACGTGCCCATATTATGGCGATAGATGGGCAAATATCAACACGATTTAAATCTTTGACTCCAACAACGTGCCCATATTATGGCGATAGATGGGCAAATATCAACACGATTTAAATCTTTGACTCCAACAACGTGCCCATATTATGGCGATAGATGGGCAAATATCAACACGATTTAAATCTTTGACTCCAACAACGTGCCC
>JBCHJU010063273.1:0-17220 GCA_039654505.1 Plocamopherus imperialis | reverse complement strand
GAAAGTTTGCATGTATAAAAATATATGAATTATGAACTCAATTTTGCTTATTTTAAAAAATAGTTGATTTTTGCACTTAATGACCTTTCAGGGGCAATAACTCAGTGAAGGCTACACTTTATAAAACCATAACAAGTGGATTTTTATACGTTAGCAACTGCTTTATCAGGAAAACCTAGTGACAAATTTCCCCCGGGGGGGGGGGGGGGGAGATGGGGGGTACTGGTGGCCCAATGACTTAAACCTTTATTTCCAGGACGTCCTTGCAACTAGATCTACTTCGGCAAGATTTGATTGTGTGCATGTGTACCCATGCAGCATTCGGCTAGTCAAGGAAACAAAGCCGTTTCATTACGTTCAACGAAGAGATTATACGCTATTTGTTTCCAATCTATGGAAAGGAAAGACATTGCCTTTCTAAAAAAAAAAAAAAAAAAAAAAAGGCTTATTATGGGAGATCATGTTCACGTTTACCTCAGTGATTTTGTAATTAAACAAAACAGTAGATGTTGGGCGACTCAAAAGCCAAGGGTCATTCACCAGCGTCGACTCCATCCAATGAAAGTTGCTGTTTAGTGGGCTGTGACGGAAGAGAAAATAATGACTGCTAGTTTTTCGAAGACTATCGTGATAAAGCTGTAACCGAAATTGGTGCCAGGTACGATGAACTGCGTCATCAGTTTGCGTTCCCAGTACTTAGTGACATGCCAGACATGCGTTGGCAAGAAGATTGAGCTCCTGCTCCTACACATACAGCAAGAGACACTACACAGTTACTGAAAAACATGTTTCAAGACCACATTATGATCTAGAGGGTCCGACTTCAGTTAGCATATCAATTCATCAGATCTGAGAGCACCTGACTTATTTCATTTTGGCCATATCAAAGACTGTGTGTGTACAAGACACATGCCACGGGATGTTCAATTAACACGTGTAGGTAAAAGAGAACATTAAATTACATCTGAAACCCTTGCCCTAGAGAGAAACACACTTATCCGCGTCGTGTAAAATGTTCTTAAGCGAGCAAAGTTGTGCCAGATGGAGGATGACGGTCACCTGCAAGACATTCTTTTTCACAATTAGTGGCAAATAAATCTCCGAAGGCTTCTAAATCAACTGTCATCTCATTTTTGTCTGTCATTTTAGATTTGAAATTGCTATTACATTTTTAACTTGTATCGCGACTTTCGGGCAACCCTGTATAATATTATAAATTTTATACTTAACTAATTTGGCTCTTATTTGTTTTTAGCATCTTTGTTTTCAGATAAGGACGCTTCAACACTTCCTCAGATAAGTTTGCCAGTTTTGATGGCATATAAATGAATGTTTTCAAAACTGTAGTTTTAGTTTAGTAAGTGTCCATGAAGCTATTGTAACGCAGTTGTATGTGAGAATGGACTTCAGGAGAATTGTTCAATATAAACAAGAGGCAAAGATCAGAGGGCAAGGGAGTGTGGCTGGGCATCCATTCTCCTCGCTCTTCTTAACATATTTGCCTGGAGTAACAATAACATTGCTAACAGATCATCAAGTGTGATGCAAAAAAGCCACGATTATTTTCCCCATGGCTAAGATAACCCATCCTTACCTTTTCATACATGTATCTACTTTAAAAGGAACCTGATCCTATACTAATATAATCTCCTAAGCCATCTTGCTCGTCATGACCAAGATACGAGCATTTCTTGGTTAGAATTAGACAGAGAACGAGAAAAAAAGTACATGTAAGAGGTGTGAAAATCCCCTCTAGTGGTTTGTATCAATAAGCTTTTTTTTAACCGCCTAAGCTTAATGGTTAGAACTCTTTTTCTCCTGAAGGCTTAAAAAGACATCGAGGCCCTATTTTTTACTTCCTGCTATTGCCACAAGGCATGGGCCTGCGTTCCACCGAGGCCACTGACGCTACAGGTGTGATCACGCCTAAATGGCCACGGGAACGAAATGGCCTTAATTAGTACAAATGAGCTCCTCTATGCCCAAAACGGCCCAGCGGGTTCTTCGAGAGGCGTGCGTGACATCACGACTTTTGCAATCTTATTAATTAGTACCGTATTTACTATGTCTTCGAGTCCAAGCGTAGATGCCATTTGCTACAAATAAAACAAATCTAGATTGATACCGTCACTATATTTAACTATAACGTACCGGTAATATAATAACATCGTAGTTTACTTACCGCGAGGTTCCTGGGATAGGAGTCCAAAGCCGTACGTATGCGTGACCTTCCCGGCTATTCGTTTGTAATTTCATTATGTACTTATTGGAACTACATATATATATATATATATATATATATGTACATGTAATAATCAGTTCTAATGCAGTAATAGTGATCTATCACCGCCCCCACCCCCCTCTCCAACTCCACCTTTTTATTTTTATACGACAAGTTGATTTACCCGTTCTGCGAACGGAGGGAATGGGGAAAGGGCTGGGGATAAAATGAACTTATGAAGCATTGACAACTCTAAGTTACTCCTGTCATTGGACTTCGTCCACCAAATGTGATTTGTTGGTAATACATGTATAATAACATGTAGAATTTATGTATGTACTATGAAAATTTACGTCCAGGTGTCCCGGTTTTGTATATTATTCATATGTATTTTTAAAATAGTTCAACATCACTAAATATCAACATTAGTTGTGTTTCAATGTACCGTAATTACTTAAAATAATTTTATTAACATTTCTTCCCCCTTTATTCAAAATTCTGACTTAAATTAACTTTAAAAATGTATTCATTAAAGAGTTACTTCCCCTGAAACCGTGGGGCTATTTTCAGCTAAAAAGCTAGCTTGCAAAGATGAGAGGTCTTTTGGAGTGAATTTCATCTCAAACTCAAAGGTCTGATTTTGATCTGATAGAGCCATGCTATTTGTTTTTTAATGAATAAGGGTCATGTCCCTACTCTGGTGCATAATGTTTTTTGAAAAATTATTTTTGCAATTTTCAAATGACTGAGTAGATCTGCAGTGATTAGCAAAAATTGTGGCCAGGGAGCCCACAATGAGCACTTAAGTTTTAAAAGAAAGGATGGAATAAGAAAAGAGAAAACGGTATCCCATTTGCATTACCTTATTGTTTCCACACAAAAAATTACATGTAGTCCCCTACTTGGAGGTGGCAGGTAAGTGGTTGGGAAACACAACGAGAACGAGAACAAGAACGACCATGGCATAATATCCAAATGATGTAATCCGCCATGGCCTAATATCCCAAGGATGCAATACATCATGGTATAATATCCAAAAAATGTAATACACCATGGTATAAGATCCCAAGGATGTAATAAACCATGGTATAATATCCAAAGGATGTAATACACCATGGCATAATATCAAAAGGATGTAATACACCATTGTATGATATCTGAAGGATGTAATATACCATGGCATAATATGACAAACGCGTACTAAACCATGACATAAAACCATATAAGTGGACAACACTATGACATAAAGCAATGGGACACACTGACACAACAAATTCCAACGATGACTGAATAGGAACAATAAGCAAGACACAAAACATTAAGGTTCAACATACAGTGGAACCCCGGTATAACGTACTCCCTTCGGACCGGGAAATTAGTACGTTTTAGCCGAGGTACGTTGTAGCCGTGGTTTCGAAAGAACTAATGTTGGGACTCAGGACCTGGAAAAACGTACTTTATAGCCGAGTGTACGTTCTATCCCGGGTACGTTATACCGAGGTTCCACTGTAAAAGAAATAATAATAATGATAATTGTAGTAGTAATAATAATAATTATATGTAAATGTAATTCTTCCAAATCAAAAAATCATTTTACATAATTATAAGTTTGGCCTTCTCCAAAAATGTTACCCAGGAGAAAGAAAAGTGAAGCAATTACCAATTGGAAAAAAAAAAGAAAAAAAAAAAAAAAGCTTCCCTTTCATAGATAAACAAAAACAATCAACAAAAACCTCATTAGCAAAACATCCCTCGTTATTTATTGTTCACTGACAGTAGTAATAAAAAGATCATTGGGGTTTTATTAATGAACAAGTACATTGACACATGCACTTTCTTGTTATAATAACGAAAAGCCAGGCTGTAACTGTATTCATAAGAGAGATACATCCTGTACAACTTTTCTTTGACGAGGAGCACAAGGGGCATTAGTCTTCATCTATTTGCCTGCATGGTGGGGATGGCACAGAGTCGGCAGACCATTCAGTCCTAGGCTGCCCAATAACAAAAGCTAGGGGAGGATACGAGACTATAAGGGCAGCCAGAGATGATTTTGCGTCCTGGGTTCACGCTTACAAGTTGGAGACGTAGCCATACGAAACTTCATGTGCTACTAGTCTCCGTCTTTAAAACAGCTAACAAACACAATTGAATGAGTATTCTTGTCAAAGCCAAGGCGCCTAAAAATAACTACATGAGTTTATCATTTTGACTGTAATGTCGTATAAAATATACAAGTTGTCATGGTTTGGACACAACGACTGACATAGGCCTACTGTACCCATGACAGCTCTGCAAAGGACCGTCGAAAGTGGCTGAAGACACAGACGACAGGTAAAGAGCTGGATGGATAACATAAAAAGAATGGCCCTGATAAGAATGGAAGAAAAAAGACCTGCTTGAAGATCTGCATTTTAAGTCATCCCCCCTATGTCTCCTCTGCGACCATTCCAGTCAAGGGAATAACTAACTGAGTGATTGTTGTACACTTAAGTTTCTGATTAAAATCATCCGTATCTTTGCTGTATTTTTCATTGATCTGATGTTTATTTCATAATATGCCACAATACCAGGAAAATATGAATACAAATGACTACCCGCACTTGAAAATGGTGACGTCAATGTTTAAGCACATTATAAAAAATGCTTCAAACATGATTTAACTGGTAAATAGCATCTAAGGCAGAAATGTGACTCAGGCCTAACGCAGAAACGACAAATTTACATTTACCAAGTACATACATGTGCATGTAGTTTTATCTAGGCAAAAGCACCTTGAAGAACTGGATATACTGTAAATAGCCTCATACTACAAAAGATGATAACGAATGTACATGTAATATGTAGTTTTTCATACTGTCTTCACCCATAATGTAATTATTTGGTCTATAGTTTTTTACTACTTTAAATGTAAAGCCAAAACATCAACAATCATAATAACTGCCATGGAATGAAGTCGATTTTAAAAAAGAAAAAAATATGAAATTTAGGCAAACTTTACACTGAATAACACCATGTTGATGCTTTCCAACAAATAAATCAGGTAAAAAACTATCAAAACAGAGAATTCCCCATTAAAGTGTCAGGAGAATTTGGAATTCTGTCCTGCCAAGGCATAGTTTCATTTATTCAAACAACAAGCAGGCATAACAGCATTTGATATTGTCACCAAATAGGACGATACGCAAGAATAAACCACCGACTTTTGACGAATACAAAGTGAATTCATTATTGACAATAAATTCTGGGAAATTCATGTACCTTGAGAAACAAGAAAAACACAATTCGGAGCTTCAAATTCATTTTTTAGTAGATGTTATATAATTATAATGACAATAATCAAAATAATTATGCAATGAATTTAATAGCAATATTAATAATAATAATAATAATAATAATAATAATAATAATAATAAATAAAAATACTAATAACCATAAAAACAACAATAGCAGTCAAAACAAGATGCAAGTTTGGAATCCTTTCAATGTTCTTTCCTCTGCTGGTCAGTGTAGTCTTTCACAAAGCAAGATGATGTTAAATCCTGAACACACATTTAAACTTCTGTCACATGACTTGCAAAAAAGTTTATTGCTCTGTTGAATCAGCTGTATGCCCACTAACATGCAAGCAAGGCTATGAATTTTCTGCACATAATTCCTCCACACAACAGCTTGACTCCACAAATATTCCTCATCTCAATGACACTAATGACAGTGCAGGGGACAGGAAAATATATGGGGCATTGGAAAATGAACTACTCAAAGAAATGTGTTGGTGGGTGACATTAAGATACATTTTCAGCCACAGTGACTTTCAACAGCTTTGCTCTCAGTGTACCACTCTAAATGGAAACAAACATACAAAAAACAATCCAATCCAGAAAAAAAAACACACAGCGGAATTAAAGAGATTTATGTACATGATTATCATAATTATTTTCATGACCCTGTTGATACCATCATTATATTTTTCTTGCATAAAGATAGCAAATCAATTTACAGAAAGAGTTAAAGCAACAAGCGCTTTTCATCACAACTTCAGAATAAGAAGGATAAGTCTAACTATCACCTTTTAACATCTACATATTCTCTATTTAGCCAACTTTCACTGCAAAGTGATCAAGAAAATCTTGCATAATTGAGTATAAAAAGTATCACTATAATCAGAGCCCTTGACTTCGCTCATCATGGTCATGATCATCATCAATAACCACAATACTGGTTCGCCCAACAAATATTGAAAGGGCCAAACTAAAATGTTAATCACACACAGCAAAGTTTCATTGAAAATGACACATGAGAACAGATTTCTCAAATAAGAAACAATACTGGAAAAAAAAACAACTAAAAAAAAAAATAAAAAAAATTGCGCTTGAAACATCTACAGCTGTCTGCGACAAAAGCAGATTTCTCAACCAAATCATGTTAAAAATAAGGGTCTACAATGAGATAGAACAACATTTCTAGAGCAAGATAGAACAACATTTCTAGAGCAAGTCCTTATCTTAACATCTGTAATAATATGATTCAGATCCTTGACTTCTCTTGCAGTAACAATGGATGTCCAAACTGTAAAGGGCGTTTCTGAAATCCCATTTATCCTAAAATATTATTTTTCAGTGGACGAGATGAACTTTCACAATAGAGACGTGCCATGATTTAAGCAGGTCCTTATTCAACATTTGACATGTATCTTTTTTTGTTTTAGTTCTTTTACAATTATTGTTTTGCCATTCAAAGTACAGGCACCTACTATTACTACACTGAGCAATGGGTGGAAACAAACACTTAACAATATCAGTCAGAGACAGGAAGAAGGAGACATCTCCTTAAACCAAGACAAAAGTCATGAGTAAACCTCACTGTACGGTATTTAAGATTCATGAATGCTTGAATGCTTTATTTAGCAATGTCAATACAAAAAATATATCTAATATAAAAGCCTTACTTACTCATCACATAAACAAGTCATTCTAGAAAATCATGTCATTGATTCCTATAGGTATTATTATTAAACCATCAGCAAAAGGAAAACTAAATTGTTTACTGCTATGCCCATTTATAAAAAGAACACACACACGCACACGCACACACATGCACATGCACACACACACACATACATATACACTTAAATACATATGATTGCTTAGTCATGAAAACCAATTCCTTAGAAAAGCAAAGCTGAAAGATCCCACATCATTCCAATCAAATCAAAGAAGACCAAGAGACACAAAACCATTTAAACACATCCCAAGACTTGCAGACACACCTCATGAGTGACAAAACAATGTAGCGATACTTCATATTACTACTGCTTCAACGGCTGTTAACTTCTCATTTTGATTTCTATCTTGTTATTTTCCATCAGCATTAAATTTTCATGAAGAAGATGAAACACAAAATATCCCCACCTTGTTAAGCACACCTGGATGCATATCCTTGTCCCTCTTCATTTTCCAATGATCAATGAGTAAGAAAAACATAATACAAAATTTAAATAAAATATATAACATTTATGGAGAGTAGGTAGAAAAAAAAAGCACAATCATGTAATTTCACGCACAGGTCATCCAAAGATCTCCAAAAGAAAATCAAATGAAAGAGGAATAATAATAATAAATACTACTAGACTGGTAGTAGGAATATTAACAATTAAGGAAGACAGAAGGGAGAAAATGCTCTCATCTTAGCCAGGAATGATAGTGGTTTTCTAAAGAAAAAGTTTTGCATAGAATCAAAGCCTCAGCTTCAACCGGTTTCACATAAGCAAGATTTACACTCGCTGTATCCAGTGTGAAATGAATGTTGTGTGAAAACAGGGACAAATAAATTATTTATCTCATATCTACATAATTCCCCATATCAACCAGTCAACTGTAAGAATTTAAAATTCAATAACAAATATTGATGAATATACATATGTTAGTAAGTAAGGGATAAAAACATGATATTTTTTTTGTTTGTGTTCCAACAGAAATGCTACAACCATATGTTTCTATACACAGGCAAATCATTCAAAGTCTGACCTTTTAGAATTTAGAAGTTGGTGTCAAATTATATACATATACAAGCAATAAAGACTGGGTGCCATTGCAGAAATGTATTTTTACTTCCAACATGAGAGTGTTTCTTTACATTTACATACGCCATTTTTTTCATGGAATTGAAATGAAAAAAAAAAACAACAAACAAACCAGATCTTTTGAGCGATGACAAGGTCAGTGCAGGTGAATGACATGGAATCAAGGCATGGAAGAAGCTCCATGCACTTGGATACAGAATGTAAAGTAAGTTTGTTAAGATATGACACCAAAAACAAGAAGAAAAAAAAAAGAAAGAAAAAAAAGAAAAAGAATGAAAAAAAAAATAAAAGAAAAAGAATGAAAAAAAAAATCTAAGATGCCTCTGAAAAAAATAAAGAAAAAAGTCTGGATTTCCATGAAGATTTACAACCAATTTGAGATTAAAGTAAGCTATACCATTAGAGAATACATGAAGAAGTTATTCCACAAGACACCTTAGGCTTTTGTATCCCACTATATATAAAACTGACTGATGAACACTAGATAAATGAGCGAACACATAAATAATTGAAGGTGCATGAATGAATGAATGGATGAATGAATGATACAAAGCACAATATATATCACAAGCCAATATATCACTTTAATTTATTGCAAAGAAAATATAAAATATATTTTTTTCGGTTGGCAATTTCATTTGCAGGAAAAGGTGGCTAAAAAGAAAAAAAAAAAGAAAAGAAAAAGGAATTAAATCTTCAAAACATTTGCATTATTTTCTTTCCTTAAAATACATAAAGTTACTTCTCAGCAAAGTTTGAATATTTCACATTCTATGAATCAGATGGAGGCTCCAATGTTTTGTTGATTGCACATACAAACTTATGAAAATAGTCACTCTTTTCCCCGACTTGAGCATGACTCCAAATTTTTAAAAAGGAAAAATATCAAACCCATATACATAAAACAATGAAACCCCATAAAAAAAGCCTCCTTAAAAATAAAACCCCCCAAACAGAACACCCCTCTTCTCCCTAAAAAAAACAAACAAACAAGAGACTGAAATTAAATGTAGAAGACACTTATTTTCGAAGCAAATGAGCAATCATCCCTTGTGGACTCCTCCAATCCTCTTTCACCCATCCTACTCCCCTTCCAATAAAAATCCACTTATGTTCACTTTGCATTAGTGTTAGGAGTGAGGAGAAGAAAAATAAAAAAGAATAACATAATAATAAATCATATCATGACGAGCATCATTACAATGATATAAAAATAAAAAATAAAATAAAAAAAAAGAAAAAGGAAAAAAAAAAAAGAATAAAACACTACTTAAAAAATTTCATGACAGCATGAAACTATCACATTGGACTGTTTCTTTATAAAAAGAGATTTCATAAAAATTAAAAAGGGTCTTGGTATTGCATGGGAACAGACATGAATACTTCATGGCTCTATGCATAATTTTGTGAAATCACATTCAATTCTTGTTCAGAAGTTAAGGCACTCACGTTTTCATGAGCTTTCAATTGATAAGATATAAAATATCAATCATAGAAAATCTGAAAACTATTGAATTGCACAAAATTGCTTAAGAAACCCAGCCCACCCGAAAACAAAAGAGAAAACACAAATAATAAAAGTGATGATTTCTTTATGTTTGTTCAAACTATGACATTTGATCTGGTTAGTAGACAGCAACATCCTTTAGAAAGTGCCTGTACCATTCTGTTGTATATCAAGTTGTATTTTACTACTTTTCATTAAACTCATTAAAAAATGGCAAACTTTGTTCTCTCAACATATCGTCGATGAAATTCTCTAAACGCTTATATCCGCGGAGAGAAATTTTACAGGAGAGACAAAAAACTAAATACTTCTTTATTTTTAGACTTAATATGACTGAGTTTCGTCATTTCATGATTGAAACATGATTCTGGTATGCTGTGCCAAATTTTTGTAAAAAAAAATTTCCAAATTAATGCAGAAAAAGGACTTACGTGCTTAGACCCCTTAGTTTTGAAAGTTCTAAACATGTAAGTCAAGTTGGATTGGACCATAAACGCTTATATCAATTCAAAGCTGAGCATAGTGCCATTTGATGCAATTCTATAAACACGTAGATCAGACATTTAACTTGATGTAAGCGTTTAGAGTTCCATTAACGATGACTAATTGCTAGCCATTGTTTATAGCAAACGATAAATACTTGTTTTCTATTGCTCAGATGACTTTGAGCGTCAAATCACAGGAGGAGGGTTTACTTCTTAAGCGAGAAATGGAAAAAAAAGATTTTCTAAAAAATTGGATGTACGCGTTTAGAGAATTACATCGACGATATGTAGTATTTTTTGTTTATTTTACTGTCGAATCATAAAAAAGCACTCTACAAACCAAACAATAAAATAAAACATTGAAATACTGAATGTGAAAAAAACATCCTTCACAGAATTCTAGAACACCCAAAAATACATTATCAAATATGAATAAGATATATATTAAAAATTTCTCTACAGAGAAAAAATTCATCACAGATACATGTAAGCAGAAATCAGAATGTCATAGTCCCCAAATTTGAAAATGGTACGAAACAAATCAAGAAACAAGAGCCAATTAAAAGCCATATAAGGACTGAACAAAATGGAGTGAACTTTGTAGTGGAAGTTTATCCATACTCTACGATTGGTAGACATATGGCAGAATCAATGCGCAATGTATGATATTGAGAATACTATTAGATGTATGATACTGGATTGAAGTTTTAAATGATCAAAAAGTTGATAAATTACAATGAGGCATTTGTGTTGGTTGATACAATTGTAATATAATAACATAATGCAAAGTTTCCCTCTAAATTGATAATAAGAACCATGTAAGCGGATTCCCCAACATGCTAGAATGTCATGCTTACATATGATTGCTAAAAAAAAAAAAGCCTCAGAAAATAGGAACATGATATTTCAATGGTCAAAAAGAAAAACAAGTCACTCGTCAAAACCATGGCTGACAATGGAATTTCCTAGACAGGCACGCTCCAGGTAGTCAAGATCCACACACTCAGCAACTCTAAAAGCACTCAAGTGATTTGGTGAACAGATAGTGAAAGTCCTAGCTGGCTTTTTCTTGAACCTCTTGTGAACTGGGGAAAAATGAGATAAAGATTCAAATTGACATATGTCCTTTGATGAAAAACATGGCCAAACCACAAGCATTACTTAAATACAAGCAATGTAATTGTTCATTTACAATGTTAGCCTACTATAAAGCTTGAAATATTATTGAAGACTGAAAAATATGAAGGGCTGTTTGTTATTGTTTTATATTTTGTGGATTGTTATTTTTGTTATTGCCTGTTTTTGCAAAAACCTGGGAAGGGTGAGGGGATAAATTATGATCTCAATTATATATATATAGATAAACATGTGTGAAAAAAGAAACTGCCTGAATTAGCTTACTTGAGTTATGTAAATCATTACAAACATCTCTTTGCTTGCGCACGAAAACGATTTCTTGATACATTCAAATGAATAATGTTCTCTCTTATTTACCGATACCAAAAGACAAACGAAATACCTTTGTTCACTGCTTGAGGCTGGGGGTGGTATGGGTGATGAGCCTTCCGCAACAGCAGATGGAGATGAGGGTGCAGAAGACTGATTGACCAGCTGGGCCTTCACTTGACCTGCAGTGGTTGTGGACTCGTCTGTTGGCTGTGCTTGGGGAGTAAGGCTGGCATCTGCAGCCTCGCTAGATGGTTGTGGAGAGCTTGCAGCCTCCTGCTGAATCTGCATATGGTACTTATAGGTGTCTGATGTTGTGATGATTTTGCCTGGGAAAATAATGAGACATGAGATAAAGGAAAACAGTAAAGGAAATGAGGAAATGGCTTCCTTTGTATTCTTATTCCTTTAACAAATAGATATCCTTATATTCTGTAGTTTGAATATATCTGTGTTCAATTTACTGCAAATTGTTTGTTCATGATAACTAGGCTTCATTTCCTTCTTTTTTTTTTTTCTTTTTTTTTAAAACTTTTTGTAGATCTTTGAGGTGTAATAATGGATGTATGAGTATTACTGTAGGATGTATTTCAGGACAACATTTCATATTCCTAATGAAACAAACATGGAGAGGATATGAGGAGCCCTGAAAATCCTGAGAAACTAAGAATATGTGACTATCAAATATGTACAGGTAATAAACTATGCCAATGTATGTTTATGGATATGTCATACCAGAATTCAGGTTAAATGTGCGTCCTTTGATCACTTCTTTGCTTGGAGAGAACCAATTCAGAAGAGAACTTACTACAGGGACTTGACGTAAAACACCCTGGAAAAATTTTAAAAAGTAATGAAACCAAGGATTATAATATAAATTGCCTTAATAGATGTAAGCATAAAATACCTCCTAAAATACCTTGCCCGCATCAGGAAATTTGAAATCTTAAATAAGCTAAAATCGACAAATCTAACAAAATAATATAGATTAAATTACAATTCTGACAAGAACTTTTGACGATATCCTAAAATCAGCTTTCACAATCAAAGAAAAACTAGAATGATATTTCTATAAAATTTTCATCCTTTGTAAATCTACATTTGGTTCTCAAATCTTTTTTTTCTTTTAACTTATCAAATGTCCAGAAAATTCAAATTACAGTAGTCATGGCAAAGTTGCATGGTACATGGGTGACAAAAAAGTTGTTCTCTATGCGAAAGGCAAAATGTGCTGAATTTAAAGGGTAATGACCCATGATGGACTTTACATGCATTGTATCTTGATAGGCATACGGCTATACTGAATTCTATCATTTACCAATGTCATCATGCACTCAAACACACACGCACACCCACCCTCACACACAAATAACGCACACCCACACACACACACAAATACCTGCAGATTAATCTTAATAATGCACAGCGTCTCAGGAGCGCTATTTTCTCTTCTTTTGTCTGCTTTGCTTTTCCCCCGTGAATTTGATTAATTAAATCTGTAGCGGCCTGTCATACATGTATTTAAATACATTTGCTGAAGTAAGGCAACCTGTATGCTGCATTTTGGTGGGGTGATTAAAGAGTAAAAAAATCTGTTACATGAGAAAATCAAGCAATGCTGCGAATTGTCCAACTTTCTGGCATGTTATTTGATGTTGACTACTGTATATATATTCAAAATAAAAGGGTTAGCACCTGAGCATCCTCGGAACAATAAAAACAGCTACAACAATTATCACTCACTTCATTCATGAGCTTTGACTCAGATTCCTTTTCCAGCTCTTTATTTGCCTCAGTAATTCCTGATCGAATCATCTCAGCCATTGTTTCAAGGAACTAAGAGATGGAAAAAAGTACATGTTACAGTAATGCTTCTTGAGAATGATGGACAATGAAGTTTTTAAGATTTTTCAAAGGCAACAACATTTAAACAGATTTGAGTATAAAATATAGCAAGAGCCTTGATGAAACAACATAAATAAACAAAAAAATCTGTAGAGTCTTCGAATACCCTTCAGCAGTCTTCTTTAAAAGATATATCAGTATAGATATTGTTTTTCACACTTACGCTGACAAACCTCATTGTACAGCCTTCCTTCAATATATGTATTTATTCAGCCTTAAGAGGTTAGAACAAAGTAGCAACAGGACATCTTACTTAATTTGTAAACATCAATTCTTTTGCACCACAAAAAGGAGATTTGGAAGCCTCTTTTAAGGGGGTATACTACTAAAAAATCATTTTCCAGAATAAGGAGAAATATGCAACTTTATTTGTTTAGGATGAATGCTTGTTACCAAGGAAAGCGAATTAACTCTAAAACATCTGGCATAGTTTTTTTTTTTTTTCAATTTGAAGAAGACCCCCACAAACAACAACGTTAGAATTTTTTATTAGAAGACTCGGTAAATGCTTACGTCATCAAACCCTTTACTGGTGACTTCAGAAGCAAAATTTACCATTCTCCTACTTTATAGCGGTCCCCTTTCTTCACAAATACCTTCATATTTTTAAACAGCACAGTTTCAAGACATTTAAATAAACAGGTAAAAAATAAATATTATAACTAGAAAAATTCAACTTCTTCATCAGCATCGTCATTCTCCACTAACGCTTCCAATCTTGCATCCAGGCTTTCTTACCCTCACCAAAGGACTATTTTATTCACATTTGCAGTCGTGACCTCTGCTTGGAGGTCTTCTTGCTCTGCTGTATTTGTTACTATACATTGTTATTTTCACAGTAATGTTGATTTGTAATCTTGCATCTAAAGAGCTACTTAACCTCGATAATGTCATCAACCATTTTTTTTTGTGTGTTGTTTATTGTCAAGCGCGTACAAAATTAGCACTTAGTGAAGAAAAGGCATTCGCAATTTCACATTCACTAATGACATCATAACACAATGAGTAGCCTACTAACTGTCCGTTCGTGTAAATTACTTTACATAATACTCTAATAGTCTGCGTTCATATCGCAGAAGATTAGAGCTTCAAAGCTGAATAGCTCTTGAAAAAATCATAATTCTTTATCGTATCAGATTAAGAAACACCCTGATTAGATGGAATCTACGTTATAAAAACATTCTTAATAATCTATTATCAAAACGGTCCCGCAACAAAACCATTCTCATGTCGGTAACGTTATGGACATAATCCAAATTACACCAACTATTTCAATCTTTAACAGTAATTATATGTCGCATCATAGGACTCTATTCAATGAAAATCATCACAAAAGGCGGTATTCATTTATTCTATAAGCAAATTGCAGTTTTTACTTTGACCAATTATCGACCGAGGACCACAGCACCGACTTTGGGAGTGGTCGGTAAAGATGTCTTGACTTTGAATTTTCACATGTAAGCCACAATGGACTTCATAATCAACCCACGGGTATTAGAAAGAACTTCACCCTAGCCATGGAAATCCACGGAAAACTGGGTATTCCTATGCATTCATGCCTTGGCCAGACGGGAAAGTAATTTTTGCAAGTCACTCCGGATGTTGTGTAGTCAATGAGTCATAATAATCCGTATGTCCGTGGACGGACAGAACTTCAATTCAGGCCAGGGTCGTTACCTTGGAAATGCAAAGAGGATTCCCAACAAGTCCAGATGTGTGCCGTCTTGCCACAACCTGTCCTTATTGTGGTCGTGGTAGTTTGGGGCTCGATCGAATGAGGAACAGACGGGAAGCAACTCTGGACATTGCAGCTCTTTCTCCAAAACCTTATGATCGATAATAGCTGCCTCGTAGTCAAGTAGCTGAGAGTAAGCTTATCCACCCTGACGTCATTGGTTCGAATCCCGCAGGAAGCGGTGCGAAGGTGAGTCCTTGGAAAAGGATTTTACATTCATTGTCTCACCCCATTCAAGTATAAGATAAATACCTGGCTGTGAACATCATTGTCCGTGTTCTATATATAAAAAAAAGATCTATCACGTAACAGACGGCATGTCTTGTCCATCATGTTATGTGTTGCTGTTGGTTGGGGACCCCCTGCAAAGCGCTTTCAACACATTAAGTCGATATTACGCTATATAAAGCTGTCCTAATGCAATAACCTGACAAAGCAGATTCGATTACGGAAGGAGGAATCCCGATGCTCACTCTGCCGTAAACGGCGAGGCATGAAGAGAATGCAGGAACCAATAACTAAAAGATAATTACAGAAATCGATTCCATAAATCAACAAATGGTTGGTTTGCTGGCCTCTAAGCGAGTGCAAAATTGATTGGCAATTAAATGGTTACTCTTTTCAAGCCTTTCAGCTCATTGTAGAGTTATTTCAAGCCTTTCGATTCATAGAGCCCAAACGTATCCGGGTTTCTGTAGCATGAAGCGGACAGTGACAGATTAGATCTGCCACTTTCTGAAAAGGATGCTAGTCATTGCAGAATACTTTCCCAGCCGAAGCTGTACCCATTTTCATCGGGGTCGAGTGAAGCAAAAGATGTTAATTTTCTTGCTTAAGAATAAGAAAAAATAAAACGCATTTGCCACAAGGAGGTACGAAACAGTGATCTCTCGTTCCAACGCTCTACAGCAGCGACGCTAAGCACCCTTAGGCTCAAAGTACCAGTGCCCAGTGTCCATAGCATGAAGGGGACATTGCCGAATAATAAACAAAGTGATACTTCAATCTCACCGTCGTCAAACTCAAAATCTGGCTCAAAGTCTCTTTCCGTGTCCCTTCCAGGGTCCACCAATAGTGTTGTGACACAATAGTCAAACATAAAAGTAAAGGATGGTTTATATCAGACAGCAAGGTGAGACACAATGATCAAACAGTCAAACAGCTGATCAGTGCGGGCAGAATCAAAATGACTTGACCGGCCATGCGTGATCCCCAAATGGAATCAAATCGAGTCTAGGCAAAATAATTGTGTAGAAGTTGACCTCCGTTCTATTTTTGGACGGAAACATGAATTCTTGCTTTTGTAGAATGCGAGGTTTTTAGATGGGCGTCGCCGGGCGGTTTTGGGCGGGTTAAACACAAAGGGCAGACCAGCGTACGTGAGGATTCGGGCGGTTTAAACCCCAGAGGGCAAGAGTCGATTGCATCCAATTCCAATAGAAACCGACCCAAGCAAATCGAAGTTACTTCAAACTTTAGTATAGCCAAGGTCAATTCGATGGTCAGCTTTCAGCGGGTGCCATGGCCAGTTCATCCGATTAACGCCTCACCGACCTTGCTCATCTATTTTGGGTTTATCTCCAGCTCTGCTAGACCGATTTTGCGCGTGTTTTTGTTTTTGTTTTGTTGTTGTTGTTGTTTGTGTTTGTTTGTTTGTTTCTTTTTGTTTTATTCTTGTTTTGTTTTTTGTTTTGTTGTTGTCTTTCGTTTGTTTGTTTTTTGTTGTTGTTTTGTTTTTTGTTTTTTGTTTTTTTTTGTTTTTTTTTTTTTTGGAATACCCTGTACGTCTGCACATTAATTTCCCCCTTTGTGATGAATAAAGTAAATTGAATTGAATTG
>JBCHJU010063162.1:0-11279 GCA_039654505.1 Plocamopherus imperialis | reverse complement strand
GGCATGATGAGCTCTTTCTAATGATATAAGTTATAATGCTCTATGAGCATTTTGAATTTTTGATGAAACTACCTACTTTATAGTCAAAATCAAGAAAATATAGGTCTTAGACATAGCACACAACCTCATATATCTTGTCAAGCTTAACCCTAGAAGCGTTTCAACTTGACCATTTAAGCGTAAGGCCCAGTTGATTTGACACGCGAGCTTTAAAATATCGGCACTTTTTCGGTTCTTACCCCAGACCTTGTAAAGTCTAGTCTGCTATCTTAGACCGACTCTGTAGTCGGTATCGAACATAACGTATTCGATACCTTTTCTTTAGGCCTAATTTAAGTCTAGATCTTAATAAAAGTCTAAACTGAATTCAAAATATATTTCTGTCAAATTTCAAGATTTAAAACTTAATTATAAGCTTATTTAATCAAAGAAAATCTTATTTTAAAGATAGAAGATAAATATCCACTTTAAAAATGACCTATGCAGGCCTTCAATTCAATTGAGACTTATATCAAGTCCTAGACCAACTTCGATACTACCAATCGGTGCCGCACAAGGCGATTCTGGGTCTGGGGTAACAACCGAAAAAGTGCCAAAATATCTAAGGGAGAGAGTCTCAGAGAGGCCTAGTGAAATTTTGCTTGGAGAACTAGATAGTTCCGCTAAAACAAATAGGTGTCAAAATGCTTGAAGAACCGTATTTTGTAGCCGTATATTTCAACCTCACAATAAAACAAACTGCAAAAATGAAAAAGAAGTAGACTCTATGAAGAGAAATGTAACTCAAAACAGTCCTGTGGACTAGAAACTTAAAATAACTTGCACAGTGATTGGATACTATTTAAATTATAATTATTAGTACTTCCAGGTCATTTTTACCATTTATGGGATCTCAAAATTTTCAAAAGAAGGTCAGGGTCTGAAGGGTACATAAACTACCCTCGCTTCACGGGCGTCAAGAAGGCCAGCATTCATAAACTACAGTCAAACCTGCCCATAACGGTCACCTAAGATCACACACAAATGTGACCGTTATGGACAGGTGGCCATTATGAACAGGGACTGCCACCCCACCCCCCAAAAAAGAAAAAAAAAAGAAACAAAAGCACACAAAAACAAACAAAACAAAACTAGCCATCATGGAATGGCCACCAGAAAAGTAACAGAATTACAAAGCAAACCCTGCGTAGAGCTAGAGGTAGAGGCATCTCATATTACACCCTGACACTGTCATCCCAGAAAACAAACTCGAAGACGATAGCCTCTGTATAGCGCAATATCCACTTTATGTGCTCATAACACAAAGGACGAGACAGGACACCTGCAATGTGATCGCACAACTTTTTCCCCGGACAGTTACAACGCTGTTAACGGCCAGGTACTCATTTTACCCCTGCTTGTGGTGAGAACATTTGTGTAAGGAACCTTTTCCAGAGAGTCAACTTCGGCCCGCCCCGTTGGGATTCGAACCCAGGACCTCAGTCTACCTATTCTAAGGAGCCGCACATAAGGCAGTGCGTGACCCTAGGGTGTAGGGAGGCGGGCGAAGGCGTGCGATGTCGAAATTCCCTATCCCAGGCTCTAATCTGCCATCAGAGCTTGAACCCGATAGGGTCTATGATAGATCTATGGTATTCAGCAGGTCAAATTTGTCAGGATACTAAGCAGAAGTGACCGTTATGAGCAGGTGATGTGACCGTTTTTGTCTAAAAAATGGCTGGCCGTGGCCGCGTTGGACAGGTGACCGCTTTGGACAGGTTAAAAATATAGGAAAAAATCAAGGGGGTCACAGAGAACTGGCCGTTAGTACAGGTGGCCACTATGGACAGGTGACCGCTAAGGCAGGTTTGACTGTACCTAAAGGAATGACCAAATAAAAAGTGAAATATTTCAATGTCCATTGATTAAAAATTACGCACCAATCACAGAAATAGGAATGTCAACTTGAGCTGATCCCAACTTGTTCTCCACAAACAGAACATAGTTGCCTTCATCTGACTTGATGCAGTCTTCAATGATGAGCGTAGTGTGCAAGTTGGTGCCTGTGATGTCCACACGACCTTGACGGCCTCCGACAGCCAAAGTTTCACGGCCTCGTGTCCAGGTAGTCTTTGGCGTTGGAGTTCCGGTGATGGGGATTCTGACCTTGATGGTATCTCCACGGCAAAAGCGGAGGCCTTCCTTGTAGCGTGACGGACAGTCGATTTGTGCAGCAGCTATCAACAATGAGTAAAGAAGTAGAACAAATCAAATGATATACAAATATGAACAATTTCAGTCATGCTAAATTAACTACTAGTACAGAAAAAGACAAAACAAGTCCTGAAAAAAACTCAAACAGAAAATCCCAGGACAACAGCATAACTGGAAAAAGATGTGCATAGATGTGAATTCAAAGAAACAATAAATATCAAAATATACTTCCACATGTCTCTTCCATGAAAATAACCCCATCATAAAATCAAAACCAAAACTAAAAGCAAAGCAAAGCAAATCAAATTAAAATTCATTAATAAAAACACAAAAAATTAAACTAAAAACACAACTACTTATGGAGGTTGTAATGAAATTAATTGCTGAAAAATTCAAATCTTCCAAAATATACGGCGTTCTTACCCAACACTTGTAGATTGGCCCTGATGCTGACAGTACCAAAACGATTCCTGGCCTGGCATTCAACGTCTCCACCATCGGTGAAGTCAATGTTTTTGATGATCAGTGTTTGATTTGTTGTTTCTTGTCTCACCCAACATTTGCGGCCATCGTAGACTTGACGACAGTTGCGATACCTGAAAGTAAGAACAGATGACATTCCCATTATTATTTGTGGAAAAATTTTAAAGTCTGTAAAAAAATTAGCTCACTTCACTGGTATTTTGAATAAATCAAAGTATTCACTTTTAATTTAATTTAAATTTGTTTTAAATGCTATCAAAGTAGTAAAGCAAAACGGTTTGCTTGAATATTTCTAAAGAGAGAGAGTGTGAACATTTTATAAAGGGTGGTAAGGAAAACGAAAAATTTAAGACCAAACAATGGTGACCCATATCATATTCAATATTCAATGAATGTTGCTGAACATTTCTCTGATGTCTTAAATTGTAAAGAAAATATAACCATTTCATGTGTCAATTTATTTTTTCCTTTCCCTCATATCAAGAATTTCACTTGTCTCCCGTTGATCCTTTTCTCATGTCCTTATCATCTGACAATATAGCGAAATCAAAAGATGCTTCACAATGAAGACATACCATGTGACTTCTGGAGTTGGCAGGCCAACGACCTGACACATGAACTTAGCGTCTTGTCCAAATGGCACAGACTGATCCTCAAATTCAGCAATAAATTTTGGTGCTTCCATCACTGAAAATATTTTTTTTGAAAAAAAAAGGGCATCATTTTTCAATCAAAAATGACTGGCAAGGTGAAGTTACAAAATCTTAATCTTTTGGGAAAAGTATTTTTTACTGACTACTTTGAAAGTAAATAAGTCAGTTCATTACTTAAATCTACATGATAAAAAAAAGTAAAAAGTGAGAAAAACCTCTCTTTAAAGTGTCAAAAATTATAATTTATTTGATTAGTAAATTAGACAATATATTTTTACGAGTACCTAAATTATCGAAATATATTATCCCTTAATCTAACTGAGTACGTTAACATTTTATAACAATTGTCAGAAGCCACTGGTTTCACACAAAACTTTGCCTGAATGAAAAACTTACAAATGCTTTGGCCACATACGAATGGTTCTGATGATGGAGATGGATTAGACAACCCAATAGCATTTTCAGCCTTGACGCGGAATTCATATTGAAGATTTTCTCTCAGGTCATTCACACGATAACTCTCCTCTCTGATTGGCTGTTTGTTGACAGGCAGCCATGATCGTCCACTTATGTCAAGACGTTCCAGGACGTAGCCGGTGATAGGTGAACCACCGTCTGACTCTGGGGGTGTCCATGACAACTGGACAAAGTCGGGACCAATTTCCTCAGCTACTGGAGCTTTCTTGGGCGCAGATGGTTTTTCTTTTTAAAAAAAGTTACAGGAATGCATTTTAGTAAAAAAATATTCTTAAAATCATGAATGGAGAGTTAGAAATAATGATATGATGTGTTCAATAGAAAAACACTTTAACAGCAGAAAATGGCATGATGACTGGAGAAAGCTAAAGATTTTAAAGGGAACACATGTAAAAATGGGTCATGAGATAAAAATAATGCATAACAATAAAACAAGTAGAAAACCAAGAAAAGATTGAACTTCACTTCATGATGTACTGGCAACAATTAAAGGAACACAAACACTTGAATAAAAAATGAAACAAAATAAGCAAACAAAAAAGCAGAAAATCAAGGACATGAAAAAAATAAAGAGTACATTGGATAGACTCAAGATTAATTAGAAGTTGATAAAATACATTGAGGAAACCTTGGTAATATAATTAAACCTGTGATAAAATACTTTCTGGTACATGATTTGGGAAGTTAACGAAAAATTTCTACATAAAAGGATACAAATGACTAGTAAAAGCAAGAGAGAAAACAAATCAAAACAAAATTGCATACCTCCCCTCTCACCCCCCCAAAAAAACTTCCCTCGAAAAAAACAAAAACAGCAACATTGGTGGGAATTTCAGTCATAGTAGTTAAAACTACAGTATAAACAATTTTCATTTGCTCCTTTCAGGATTAAAAGCTACAATTGTGATTGATTCTTTTTTAATACTTTTGTTTTTATTTCTGTTTTTTTTTTTTGTTGGTTTGGTTTTTTTTATGAATATTTTTGCAGGGGTTACAATAGAATGATGAAGTTGTGATGAACATGCATCTGAAATGAAAAAAAAAATTAACAAGGTTGAAAAGCAAGCCATGCAACACTTTAATTTAAATGAAATTTTAAAAAAAAGAAAGGAAGAACAAAAATAATAAAACAGAATTTAAAATAGTGGCATCAAAGACAAAAAAAGTAAAAAAGCGAAGAAATGTATTAACAAAAACTTGTAAACACAATAAAAGAAAAGGCAAAATTTAAATGTTAATGACCGAAATAAGGATGATAATGAAAATGGTAATAATTGTACAAAATCTGACAGGTAGTTAAAAATTAATTCAACTTTTTTAGTCAGGAATGAAAGTTACATACAAAAATTATATAAAAGAAGAATTTTACAAAAGTGCACCAATGATTCATCGAAGTGAAAATCATAATCTACGTAGTTAATGAGAAAAAAAAATGGCTATTTTGAGAAACGAAGAGTATCAGGTATACCTTTCTTAATCTTCAATGTGACAGGTGAGGAGAGTTCTGCTGGTTCACTTCTACCAGCTGGATTTTCAGCGAACACGCGGAAAGAATAGGATTGACCCTGGAAAAATAAAAGTTGTGAGGTGGAAAATGTTTTTAAAGCAGAATTATTATCTATTTATAAAACATGACAAAGCAAAATTAACAGTTTATTTCAAAGGAAAGATATTATTCATTCTGTTTGTGTGATAGAAGTATACAAAGCAAACAGAGAAAGGCTACGGTATGTGCAAACCATTATCTCCTCTTTTAAAGTTCCATATTGACAATGTTTTTTAAGAGAGAAGAAGCAATAAAGGCTCAAAAGATAAAAAATATAAATCTCAAATGCAAGAAGTAAAAAATGTCTTCAATTTGTGCATTACCTGGGTGAGATTCTGAACCATCAGCCATTTAGTCCTTCCAGGAACGTCTGCAACCTTCTCCCAGGTGTCACTGTCAGCAAGTCTCTTCTGAACAATGTACTTGGTGATGGAACCGTCGTCGTCTTCTGGCGGCATCCATACCAGTGTCAGAGATTCACGATCAACTTTCTGGGTACGCAATTGTTCTGGGGGCGATGGTTTATCTGGAACAAATAGTTTTATGTAGAAAAACTTATTTTTCATATAAAAATTAACTGCCCAGTAGAGAACGAACAAAGACAACAATTAGAAATGAAATGATAAAAAAGATGAAGAAGATGGATTTGAAGAAGACGATGATGAAATAAATATATTCAAAATAATTTCTTTTCAACTGTTAAAAAATGATATTAAGAGGGAAAGCCAATGTGAAAATGGAATGTTACCAAAATATCCAGTTTCTTCCCATCTCCAAAAAAACTCAATCCCCCTTTCAAATGTACCCTCCATTTTTTTGGTAAAAAAAGAATCACATTTAAGGCAACATCCCCCTTCTCTCTCTTCCCCAAAACACACCTTTCCCTTTTTCCCATGATCCCCCCCCCTTTCCCCCAAAGTACACACACACAAATAAAAGGGAAAAGGAAAGAAGATAAAGTGAAATAAGAAAGAAAAGTAAAAACAAAACAAAAAATCTCAACCCCAAAACTGCTGAAACAGAAACATCCCCTCCCTTCCGCAACCCCTCCCCCTCCAAGCCCCTCTCCCCAAATAAGATAACCCCAACACAAAAAGGACAAAAAAACCAAAAAAAAACATAAAACGCAACAACAACAAAAAAAAAAAAGAAAAGAATATGAGAAGAAAACAAAAGAGAGGAAGAGAGAGAGAGAGATAGGGAGAGAGAGTGAGAGAGAGAGAAAAGGAGACAGGCAGACAGACCGACGGACAAATAGAGACAGACAGGGACTGACAGAAAGAGAGAGAGAGACGGGGACAGAAACAGAGACTTTGTGTGTGTCTGTTTGATGGGGAGTGGCAGGGCAAAGGAGAGAAAATGGGAGGCGGGGATGGGATGGGGACTTACGATTGAATTATGATTATGATTGATTATGATTGAATGCGGATTAAGACAGCAACAAAATGCGAAAAGGTGTGATAGAGATGAGAATTTTTAGTTTTTGATCTATTTTTTTTTTCCTTTTAAAGAAAAAGGGTAACAGGGACAGGGTGCAGAGCAAGGGTTTAGACAGAATATTGAAAGCATTCTCTTCAGCTTAGATGTCAAACAATTGTAATTACATTTTGTCTAGATTTTGTTTAATGTGGCTGTGAGTGATGTTGCCTTGTCATAATCAATCAGGTCTATCTTTTAAATTTTATATCAGGGAACATCAAGTTTATTGATCCTTATGTTTCTTGGTTAGTTTATATTTGACATAACTGTATTCCATAAAGCCAATGCTATTACTTCTGAAGCAGAATATTGGGTTTCCATAGTTTTGCCAGCTACTTTATATTTTAGTATCTACTGCCTACTTTATCATCTGCTTTCTTCTTTGAAAATGGTTAGGTATTGATTATTATTTAAAATAAAATGCAATGTATTTTGATTTTTATATATCTTTTCTTTCCTTATTCTTTTATATACAGCATATCTTTTTTCTTTTTGTTCATCTGGAAGTAACAACTTACTTCCTAACATCCACACTAAAAGATTACATTATATTTTCTTAACAAAAAAGACCAAACAAACTCCTCTGAGATTGCCTCCGAAACTTCATTTTTTGATCGGGATAAAAAGAAAGATTTGGCAATAAATACATTCCATAACTGAAATTCTGATTTATGTGAAAATTTTGACAATCTTCGAAATATTTTCTTTCAAATAAAAAAAAAAAATCAATTGCTTTGTTTCTTTCATCTATTAATCAATTTTCTTTACTTTTCTTCTTCCTAGAACTAAGTAGTGTTATATCAAATCTGTTTGTTATTTATTATATGGAATTTTCTGTCAGAAATGGATAAACAGAGACAGGAAATCTTTCAATATTATCATGGACCATACAAGGAATACAAAGCTACTGGAGACTATGACTATGAAATAAAATGAAGAAGGAAACTTGACAATGTTGATGTGTACATGTCTTTATTAGGGGAATGTAACTATTCAAACACACAAGGCGTCTTATATTTGTTGAAATGTATGTTATTATGTTGGCAACATATTTATATATGGATTTGTGACACAAAACATAACACTAAAATTGAATATATAAAAAGTTATCATTAAGAAAACCGAGTTACAAAGAAAGATATAATGTTGAAGCTATAAAATATGCCTTCTTTTGGCAAAATTCCCAGAACAAAACAAAGAGTCACAAAAACAATTATACTCAGTGGGAGTGTTGATATTAATTGAAGTAAATTTTATTTTGATATTTATATTTTTTGTTTCTTTTCTTTCATCATCAAATTGATAGTAATTGTATTGCATCTATTAAAAGGATAGCAGACTGCTAAGCTTACTGAAGATTTGCCCATGAGTATTATTCATGCCGGTGTATAGACACATCAAATGTTGTCATGTTATTTTCAAATAATATGTATTACAAAGTTAAAAAAAAACACCAATCAAACACTTAAATGGTAGCAATAAAAATGAAACCAAAAAAACAATGTAGCAAAAATAAGTTCCAAAGTATAAAACAAACATTGTAAAAACACTTTGATTTATTTAGTCTCATTGAATAACAATTCAAAATTATCTTATATTTAGATTTCAATATTTTTGACTCAAAAGAGCTCCTTCCACTATAAAATGCTACACTTGAAGAATGTAATGTAAATATTTGTGCTTCAGACTTTGTAGTACTATTTTTCATCATGAAAGACAATAATACTAACAACAACATGCTCTTTGCTGTTATTTTTCAATAACTCCATCTCCAAAATACAATGATGAGTTAAATAATTAAATGACATGTCAAATATATATTACTGGAGAAAGTTAAAAACTCATCATGATACAGGCATAATAATAAGACATGGTTAATAAATCAGTAATATCAAAGATATATCAAATTTTAAAAAAATTAAAAAATCAAACACAAAGCTTGCACATGGAAGTACAGTCGTTAAGATTATTAGATGAATTCATAAGTGTGTTTACAATACACGTTACATAATACAGTGGTTAAATTATATAATTTCCTGACAAAGCAAAAACAAAAGCCAAAATGTGCTTCAAATCAGCCTAAAAAAATAAACCAGGAAGAAAAAAAAGAGAAAAAAAGTGAAACTTCAAAAAAGATAGAACAAAATTTAATAAAAGAGAGTTAACGGTATGAGTGGAAAAGGCGAATAGAAGTTAAAGTAAGCATATTTTAAATATCCTTTAAAGAAATTACATAAAGGAAAGTTGATTTACATTAATTACTGAATCAACAAAATGGTGCAAAAAGTGGACACTTCAATAAGCAAAAGTGCAACACACAAGTAAAATCAAGTAAAAAACAACAACAACAAAACATAAGCAACACAATGTTAAGTTGTTACTTTTGTTCACAATGTACAAGACCACAATAAAAATTCATGCTGAAATAGAGCACAATGACCCAAAATAACTAATGTCACTTTTTGATACACTGTAAGTAAAATGGAAATCATGATGAATCCTTGTCATGGAAGATTTACATGACTCTACAATTTAAAATCTGCCATCAATTGATGAAAGATCTACAGTATCCCAGACACTGCTGAGAGGATTGTCGGCATAGACACGAAAAAAATATTCATAGCGCTCTAGCGTCTGTATCATGTAAACGTCGATGCAGGGTTCCAGATGCCCTCCTTTGAACCACACACAGCCATTGTATTCTGCGAAGGTTACCACAGGCATACAGATGTCACAGGATGGTCAGTATGCAATTAAGCTACCTTGTCAGTAATCGTGTTATCAGAAGTCAGTATCCATTTTAAATGGATGTGCAATGAATTTATATGGCTCACCAATTAAAGAAAAAAAAAGATAAAATTGTTAGGAAAAAAACAACTCACAAAATAAATGTTACTTAAACTGCAATACTCATTTACAAATGGTTCGTATGTAAACATGTCAATTTTGTAAAAGACAGAGTTATTTGCGAATAATCTTTGACTGTCACTAATCAATTGTGTGTTTATCAAGCATGCCTGCATTCAGTGTAGGGGAAATTATTTCATGCTCCATGCCAAATGGGGATCAGTAAAAGTGCTCAAATCACAGCAACAGTTCATTCAGGTCAAATCAAGGACATGCCAATTTCATGAGAAAGAGTCACATAAAGGTACTGGTAAGTTTATGTTGAAACATCTTATCATATTTGCAAATAGCTTTTCGCATTAAATGTTGAGGTTTAGTTTTAAGAGAACTTTTCTGGATGAGGTTATATTTTTGAGTTGTCTTCATATGGGGAAGAGGATTAGTGATTACAGTTACTCTTCTGTTTTGTTCAATTTATCTCAAAATTATCCCTAAATTCAGATTCAGATTTGAATTTGAATTCATTCTTGGCACTAGACAAATTTTGCAACTAATTATGCTACAAACGGATTCACATAGCTAATAGATAATTTTTTTCATACAATGCCATTTTGCTTGTAAATATTTATGGTCCTTTAATAGTATATTTTTAAATTAATTTTTTGTTGTTAGTTTTGTCAGTTTCTGTTCTTTTTTGTTTTTCACTCTTTCTCTCATTGTTGCATACCTGTTTTTCTTCGTTCATTGTTTTTAAGGGGCGAGAAATGCTTGAGTTTTAAGAAATATTTATTTTGGCTTACCTGTTAACTTTCACTTTTTTGTTTTGTCTTTGACTTTTTATTTCATAAAACAAACATATCTGATTTTTAAGGGTATAATAAGTATTTATATCCTTACTTCAAAATTTATTAATCACATCAAGTGGTCTCATGAAAAGATCTCCTCATTAAGTGTATCTTGATGTTGTATGTAAACATTTGAAAACTACTTGGTTGTATAGAAAGGTAACCATAGGGGAATTCGAAAAAAGACATCAATGACAACAACAATAACAACAAAAACAAAATGAACATTGATGTAGCGTAATGATAGGAAAGGTCTACAAAAATAAATGATGTTGAAGAAGTTGTTGGTGGGTGAGCGGGTGGGTGGGTGGGTGTAGAAGTCTACTGGTAGTGTATTTTTACAAGTGTAATCAATTCCTTGTAGAAATCCTACTTGCTAATCTAAGCTTTGGGGAAACAGGAGAAATGACACAGTGGTCAAGGATGGAAGCTTGATGGAAGGACAGAATGAGTGACAGGGAGAATGAAGGAGGAGGAGGATCGATTGAATGACAGGGAACAGAAAAGAGAAAATTAATGAGAACTATAGAGAACTGGAGGAGTTCATTCTAGGATATCTGGGGTAACTAACCATTGGATGTGGGAGTGACTGGGGAGAGGGCAGGTTTGTGTGGTTGGAGGGTAGACGTTCAGGAGGAAAAGAGGAGGAGGGAGGGGGGAGAAAGAGAAGGAGAGAGAGAGGGGGAGAGATACACAGAGAGAGTGAGAGAGAAAGTGAGACAAACATAGAAGGAGAGAGAGAGAGAGAGAGAGAGA
>JBCHJU010063051.1:0-11282 GCA_039654505.1 Plocamopherus imperialis | reverse complement strand
GACCCTACATTGGGCATAGAGGAAAAAACGCTTTCAATATCAAAGTTTACCCTGTGCATCCAGCATGTTTGAAACGTTTCTTTTGCTCTTTTCTCTCTTCTTTGTAGTTCTCTGGCCAACACAGTTGCTATTCATACACTTTCACCTCTCCCTCCATAACTCACACAATCCGTCACCTTCCCCATCCCCACTCCAGCGAGAGTAAGCATGGTTTGGCCAGTCGGGCTGGTGCTGTCTGTGGGTTGACCTCTGGTCAGACAGTTATTTTGTGACCACTGGACTGGTCACCAGTCAACACTAGGACAACTTATTTGATAAGCTCATCTGCACTACTAGTCTGTTAATTGTTGTAGTTGTTGTTGTTGTTGTTGATCAAGAAAGAAAGAGATGACATGAGATACAGGTAGGTAAAGTAACTTGTTGTTTTGACTTGAAGTGAAGAGGACTGACAGGCTGGAATGGTTAAAAAAAAACAAAAAACAAAACAAAACAAAACAGGACAAAAACAAACGTAAGACAAGTTTAGCATTTGGGTTGGTACCATAATTCCTTGCATGGATTTTTATACAAATATGTAACTAATGAAATTATTTCTTTTCAAATAGGACGCAACGAAACAGGAAATAACTCACACAGAGACAAAAATATATTTAAAAAAAAAAGGGGGGGGGGGGGGGAAATAAGTACACAAAACATTGCCCTAACCAAGAAAAGTCCGTTAAAAGAAGAATGAAAATAATATACATTATTACAAGAATATAACAAAATTTCTAAAATATACATATAACAAGATGAAGCTTCAAAGTGATTAAAAATAAAAAAAATATTTTTAAAAAACCACATCCATAGCCAAACAAAAAGATATTGTTGCATGCTTTAGGTTTATGACAGTAAAAAGGAGCAACCGCCTGAAAAAAAGATATTTTGGAATGAGAAAGTGTCATAAAACATATCATCAAACGTTAACGATATTAAAATGGTATCAGCTAATCTAACAGCAAATAGATTTTAGCGCTCAATTCCGCTCACTTATATAATGGCTGGCAATGTGTTGAAATTCCAGTCAAAAAAAAGAAATAAAACAAAGGTATTTCCTTCTTCACATCGAGACTAAAGTGTGTAGATTCTTTCATTAAATAAAAAACATATCAATGTAAATAATTAAAATCACCTATATACCTATATATACTTTTTTTTTTTTAATGACATGAATTTTACAATTTAGCTGAACATTTTTAAAAGGCACAAAAAGAAAACCAACCAAAATCCAAAACAATGCAACAACCACTCTAAAAAATAAAAAAAAAAGAAAGAAAAAAAGAAAAGCAAAGAAAAAAGAAAAAAAAAGACTGGAAGAAAGGAAGACAAAGAAAAATGGAAATGGTTAAGATGTTAGAAAAATGCGGGCAATGAAATTCACTATTTGATTTGTACGATCATGACGTCCCAAGCTGCCATGACAAAAATAGAAAAGGGAAAGAAGAAATAAATGGTGAAGCAGTAGCTATGTTTTCTTTGTTTGCTAGAAACATTGATAGCAAGGCAGTTACTTTTTACAGTATTAGATTATATATCCAGAATTGTGAAGATGAAGTCAAAGTAACGTTAGCTTTGCTTTGTGTCTACTCTTCTTGCATGATGACCACACAAGCTGTAAAGCAAGAACATCAACTTGAATTCAAAATATCTGAGGAAATTTAGTCTCAGCATAAGAAAGGCTCAACTATGGAATAGTCTTCCAGAAAGCATGTATGCTCAAAAACCCTGAATGAATTAAAAAAAAAACGGTCCTGACAAATTCTGGGAGTAAGAAGACGCAGTTTTAACTATAAATCAGTTAAGAAGTTTCATAGTACAAACCATATATTTGAAAGTAATCAAACCACCTTGGATACATTTGTTACCACCTAATTGGATGCCGGCTGAATGAACCTTTCGCCTTCATGGACGTTTTTTCAGTGAAACGGTATTTACTATCAAAATCACCCCTCTTAACTCTTATTGGACGGTCCAAAACCAAAATTTCGGCTAATTGGATGTTTGGATTTGGGAAAAATGGTTTGACCAGCAACTTTCAAATGTATTCAAGGGTCATGAAGAAACCAACTTTGCGTATGAGTAGGCCATTGTGCTACAGGGTGCTGAGCATAAGGACAGGGCGGTCTGGCAAAGGGTTTAATGGCGGGTAGGCTACTAGTCCAGGTGTGAATTACAGAGCTAAGGTGTCAAAAACTGCTACACGGCATGACAGCTCTCAGGCATACAACGCACTGCCTGGGCCTACGCCATGACATGGTTGTTAGCCAATTATCGGCATATCTCATCCCGGCGTTTCAGTGACACCCCCTCAACCCATTGGTCTCCTGCTTGACATGTATGTTGGATCAAGTCTACGTAATAATACGACAATCCCTATGATTGGTCAGCACACTGAGATAATGATTATTTGTTTCGTTTTGCTTGGTCGTCTTCCAGAGTCCCGATATTTTGTTTACTCGACAGGACAATTCGACATGAGAATGTAACTCCCTCTTTTTATGACATACAGCAACCCCTTTCCTGGTGAGATCATTGTCAAACCATGGACTGTCGCCCCTCTTGCCCGGTAAACTACACTAAATGGGCGTTTCGCCTAAATGGACGTTTCGCCTAATTGGACGTTTTCGCTACTTCCCGACAAACGTCCAATTAGGCGGTAACTACTGTATTTCCAAATCAAACAACTTTAAAGGAAGGCATGGAGAAAGAGGAGGAGGAGGAGGAGGGAAGAGGTGTGAAAAGAGAGGAGGAGGAGGGTGTGAAAAGGGAGGAGGAGGAAGGTGTGAAAAGGAGGAGGAGGGTGTGAAAAAGGAGGAGGGGAAAGGTGTGAAAAAGGAGGAGGAGGAAGGAGGAGGATCAGGAAGAACAAAGTGCCTGCGACAGATCAGAGAGTAAAATAAAGTTTCAATTTCAAACTGAAAAAAGTGAAAGAAGACAAGACAGAACGTCAATGGATTGCATTCACTTTTTAACATCCAAGCTGAAGAAGAAAAAAAATGGGTTTGAACCAAAGATCTTTCACATATCAGGTAAGGACTATACCTCAAAACAATGGTATCCCCTGTCAGTTTTGAAATAGCGGTCAAACTTCAACAGACCCTTTGACAGCATGCTGTAGGCATGGTGTAGTACAAAGTATATAAACCTATATATAATACATATATACATAGAGCATAAAAAGGACAGTCAGATGAAACACCCATAAAAACGATCAACAGCCACCCTGTGCAATAGTTATCAACAAGCTTAAATAAAAGAGTAATTTGTGTAAACATGGAACGGCTAAAAATAGATCCAACATTAATTTAGGAGAAAACATTATGCAGTTATTCTGGATTCCTTCATTTCTTTTCTCTTTTTTTTTTTCTTTTTTTTTTTTCAATAAAAACAATTACCCACCTTGATAAATATAATATCAATACCATGTGAAGACTTCAAGTGGCAAACACAGAAAAGTTTTGTACAGAGGAATTCTACTCTTTATCTACTTTGGAAGTAATTTGGCCAACACTAGGCCTGCATTTTTACATGTTTTGTTTGTTTAGGGTTAGGTTTGTTGGGGTTTTTTAAAAGGAACGAAAATGACAGAACAGCTGACACTGAAAAAGACGGCTGACTTGTGTAGTCTCTATACCTAAAACATGGAAATGTTTGACAAACAGAAGTAACCTTTGAAGGGCCAAAAGCCCAACAGTGACAGCTAGCGGGGGGGAGGGGCAATGGATTATGAGTAAAGAAGAAGGATATTAACTCTTTGTGTTTCTATAAGCCATGAGCCGATATATTGGCAAAAGCACAATTCAACTTTTTGAGTGCAATTTGCCCACACATTAGGATGACCATTTTGGTAGTCAAAGAGTGAAATCATGCTCATGCCAATGATTGAGCTTGAGGTATATAAAGAGTTAAATTGTTCTCATGCTGATATATCACTGATTGGTGTAGAATGAATAAAACGAGTTGTTATGGGGGTTTCCTCAACAGCCTTCACTGAAGATGGCTAGGTAATGACTTTCGACAGAAATCTGATACGAGGACGAGGAATAGACATATAAGAAGAAGGGCTAAAAGCAGGGGGCTTTTTTTTTTTTTTTTTTTTTTTTTTTTGATAGCTTGTAAAATGAATTTGTTTGGAAATGGGAGGTAACTCTAAGGACTTTCTACTTTCAGAGGAGAGAAGCCAGAGTGAGAGAATTAAGAATCTTTTAGACTACAAATGAATAACAAATAAAAAAGATTTTCTTTTTCTTGTCTTTTTAATTGAATTTTTCTCTTGCCATTTTCTTATCTTGCCCAGTTGTTGGATCCCCCTCCCTCTTCCCTTCTTTCTACTAAGAACAAAATTAAGTTCATCATAATACCTCCTATGCTCCTACTGTCATAAGTGCTGGTCTTTCTTTTGCTTTTGATTTCTTTTGGTGTATGTTTTTCCTTGCTTTTTTTTCTTCTTTTTTATGTTACATGTTTTTAGGTTATTTATGTTACAATCAATAGCCTTCATTAAGGCTATCTTTCAGCGCTACACTTACCGTATACACTTACAGGATCATTAAGTTCCATCGTTCAAATTACATTTACAACATTCATAAAAGCCAACTTTCAGCATTACACTTATAACATATATTAAGGTCCATCGCCTTGCATTGGATTTTAAGAGGTATTCATTAAGTCAAAACACAAGTAAGCCTGGACCACAAAAACTTGATTGAAAAAAAAAATGAGTGAAAAAAAAATAAATAAATAAATAAAAAAAAGAAACATTGGTTAATCCATTTAGAGCACCATAAAAAACATGACATAAATGCAATCAGGAGGACATCTACCAAGCACACCAAATATCCTATTGCACATTTTCAAATACTGAAAAGCACTTGAAGGAAAAAATGCGGGAAACTGGGACTGAATATCATTATGAATATCAATAAAGTCAAGTGGTGCCGGGGAGGAAAGAAATAACAAAATACATGAATGAAAACAAATTTTAACCTTAAATGTTCTTACAAGAAAAGAAATTGAGCACAGGCTAAATGTTGAATAATTGTTTTTTAAAATGAATGTAAGAATTGTCATACAATCATGTTAAACATTCTCTCTGTAAAGAAAAAAAGATATTGAGTAAAATGATTGGACCAGGAATCAAATGGATCATGTGACGATGAAAGACATTAAAATTGAAAAGAACATACTAAATACATTAGCATGTGCAGATGCATAAATGCTAATCAACAAACACCATTGCTAGCTGGGCATGGATCCAAATCAATGTCATGCAAATACTGTGAACACTACACACTTGGTTCTGCATATTAAAATTAATAAAACAAATTGACTAGAGGGTGTATAGACGCAATCTTACAGTAATTATTTAGTCATAGCCCAAAAACTTTCAACAAGAACACTTTCTTTTTCTAGATGCAGTCTCAGATGGAGTTTTACTTAGGAATGAAGCTCCTAACTAGGGTGGAAAAACTAGTGGGAACATCTTTTGTCTATAATTTTGTTGTTAATTCATAATGCTGTAGGTAATTTCTAATTTTTTGGGTAATTTCTGATAGTTTTTTTTGTTTTTTTTTTTTTTTTTTTGTTTTTTGTTTTTTGTTTTGTTTTTTTTTGTTTTTTTGTTTTTTTTTCTAGTGATTTTTAATTCCTTTGAGCTTCCAGACAGCCACTCCAAACCACGTCTGCAGGAGGAGTTGCATAACATGTGGCCATTTCTGGTTTTGGTGAGATGCCTGGGAACAGAATATTTGTCGTCCACTTTTTATTATTCAATTATATTAAAACTTGAATGTTCCTGTGAGGAAACTCTTTTTTTTTATCCAGAATGACTCCAGATTTTCCTACATTTTCTTTTAAAAAGTTCATTTTTTGGGGCCTATGATGGATTGCATCAAAACTGAAAACTACAATGTCAGCTGCCTGCACGCATCTAATGAAAAGGCTACTGCTGAATGAATGACATTAGAGGATCTGAATGAATGACATTAGAGGATCTGCATGAATGACATTAGAGGATCTGAATGAATGACATTAGAGGATCTGAATGAATGACATTAGAGGATCTGCATGAGTGACATTAGAGGATCTGAATGAATGACATTAAAAGGATCTCAATGAATGACATTAGAGGATCTGAATGAATGACATTAGAGGATCTGAATGAATGACATTAAAGGATCTGAATGAATGACATTAGAGGATCTGAATGAAAGACATTAGAGGATCTGAATGAATGACATTAGAGGATCTGAATGAATGACATTAAAGGATCTCAATGAATGACATTAGAGGATCTGAATGAATGACATTAGAGGATCTGAATGAATGACATAAGAAAATCTACTTGAACAAGACGTAATGCTGGAACATTGCCAGACAAAAAAAAACAGATGTTATTACCAACAACTTGTTATCATAATGTAGGAAATGAAGTATACAAAAGTAAAAAAGAATTTTAAACAAAAGAAAAATTCATTGAAAGTTGAATGTTAAACGCAGATAATGCTATAATGAGAACATTAAGAAGAGAAAAACAAAAAACAAAGAAAGATTATTAACTACAGAAATATGTGCTACACATTTGAAGTTTATATGAATATGAAAGATTTGTGAAGTATTTTATCTTTTTAAAAAGATTTGTATAGGGAACAGTGTCAGCTGTTGGGAGTTTGAAAGCGAAGCATTGCCTGGGCCTATCATCTCATGTGTTGGTTGAAATCAGAAGGAATTGGACGCAAAGCCCAAAGGTGGCATAATATAAGCTCTTCATAATGAGGTTCTTTTTTTTTTTTTAAGTACATTATCTTCAGTCCGTGTATTTCCACAATGGCATGAGGTATGTATTTTGTGATATGTGCTATTGGGAGCAACAACTGGAAACGTCATGCAATGATTTTTATTTCCTTTAATACCTGATTTAAAATGAAAAAAATTATTCTTTGATTTAATTGCTAATTGTGAACAGTTGTAACAAAAAAAGCTCATTGATGATAAATGATGATTGATGATGTTGAAGTTGGAAGCTACATTTGGAAGTAATTCAATTCGAAGTGGCAAATATTAGTGTGGAATTGCATTCAAAGACAACTGTTGCATGTACTCCTTGAACACACTGTCCCTGGGGTTGAAACGTTCACCCAGAAAGACAACATTTTACATACATACATTTTTTAAATAGCAATAACATTGTGCATTTATATAATTTTTACAGTATTTAAAAAAAAAATGCTTGTGGAAAACATACAGGTAATGACACACACTGGAGTATATTAGAAGATTATTGTGTTCATCAGTTAACTTTGGTAATATAATTTGCATGGCACGTGTTAGTTTATTCCTGTGCTAAGCACTTCGAAGAAATACAAAAGCAAAACAGAACAATGCCCCCCCCCCCTCCCCCCATCCCTAAGAATACAAATACTAAAACACCACAACCAACTAACTCCCCCACAAATAAAAAATAATTAAAATAATTAAAATAAAAGATAACCCCGTTAAAATGAATTCATAATCACCATATTGTTTTTTTTTAAAAGAGAGAGAGAGAGAGAGAGAGAGAGAGAGAGAGAGAGAGAGAGAGAAAAGAAAGATGTGGCTGAACCAAACATTTTGGTTGTGTTGAGAGTAATGAACCACACTAGGTGGACTTCACCATAAAACAAAAAGATATAAGGGCGATAAACAACATAAGGTAGAATAAGGCGTATCATCATAACAATTGATCACAAAATAAATGATGCTGGATAAACAAAACAAGGATCATATCGTATGACATCATGGAAAAAAGGTTCAATAAAGAAAAAAGTGAAACAATTTCTTTTTAAAGACATTTGAAAATCTATTGGTTACTGGATCATCTGCTTTATTTTTTATTATTGACAAAAGGGATTAGGGTGGAAGTCTTTTCCAAAAACTATCATATTGAGCAATTTAATGTCACAGAATACATAGAAGTAATTATGAGACAGCGCAATCAGAGATATTCGAAGGAGTAAATTTATTCACATAGGTCTACTCCAGGTCAAACGTAAACAGAAAAATTAGCTTTGTTGAAACATGCTGAGATATTGGTAGGCAAAAAGAATACAGTGCACTGCTAACGATAATCACTTTTGTAAAGAAATCTTACTCCATCTTGCCAACACACACTTTTTTTCCTTACACAAGGGTAGTTTGGTGTGCCACACAGAGCTTTGCATACCCCACATTAAGTGTGGTTGTTATGGGCAGTCAGGCATCTAACTATTCCACTATCTCTGATCTAATTGTTGAAATTAAGATTGATAGGATACAATTTGTATATATGAATAAATCCTTGAAATACTGACATGTTTCGGATTATAAATATATATATATATACATACATATTATGAAAAAGGTGAAGTCAATTTCGTAACCCTCCCTTTGACTTGATAAGCTTTCTAAAATGTTAAAAGTGGGATCAGTCTGTCATTTCAAAATGTTTTTAAAAGAGGCATGAGAAGAATGGCAATCAATGCAAACATCTTTGAGCAAATGACACTGCTACAAAATAATGATTTAGATAAATGTCTGCAAGGTAATATCAATATCTCTGCAATCATTGTCAGTGTGTATTAGTATGTGGGGATTTTCTTTTTGTACATGCTCATAATGACAGCTGCAACATTTTCCCTTGGCAGAATTTAACTTTTTCCATAAAACATAATTTAAGCTGTTATTTCCCTTGAGACCACGATTAATATGAATAAACCCCAAATAAATCAGGAATGAAATATTGATGACGATTAATTGTTTATGACTACATCAAATTGAATACTGATGAAAATGGGAGGAAATTGTGTACAGTCATCGACAAACTATAATCTATATATGTAAAATTGACAAAAACAGCTGATAGAATATTATGGATTATAAAAGTGCAAAGCTGCATTTATGAAAACTGATGGTAGATATAATTCCAGATATCAAAAATAGAAAATAAAAGAGGAGATTAAAAAAAATGACAAAAAACAAAGAACACACATAGGAAATATTGCTTTTGTATCTTGTCATTAAATTGATCAATATATGAAGTTATTATCTTGAAAAGGGAATGCTGAACATTGATTAAGGAAATATGGATATTTTTGTTGGTGGTTGTTTTTTTTTTCTTTTGTTTTCTATTCCTCTTCTTTGATCTACTGCATGACATGGACTGTTATGTTTACCAATCATTCGTTGAGTTTAGATGGCAGCCATAAAGTGAGAAAATCAGCAGAAAGAATTTAATGTTCTATTTTCCCATATTCTCTTTGATGAGGAATATTCTTTAAAAATAACTTAGTTTTCCAACAGGATTTGTAAAGATTCCAAAGAATATTAGAAAAAAAAAAAAAAAGTAAAAATGATAAAAGGGAACAGCCCCTCCATTTTCTCAACTCCATACCCTAAAAAGAAAAATCAACACCAATAAAAAAATAAATAATAATAAATATTTTAAAAAATAATAAAAGACAATGATGCACCGAAATACAGTTGAAAATTATTCACCCCACTGATTTTGTGACTCCTGGAATTTTCTTTCAGATGTCAAATGGTCCAAAAACAAAATAAACGATGGGTTTTGTTAGAGGGTATGTGGTTCCCCTCAATATTGGTTATAGGGGATTCCCACTTGCACCTAGGTATATTCTTTTACTATATGCAAGGAGGGGTATTCCAAATACACTCGGGGATATTCCTCTACATAATTAACAAGTTCTTTACATCATTAACAGTTTAGCATTTTTTTCAATAAGCAGTGTCCATACATATTTTTTTTTGTGCAAAGACATACATTCATGCAAATAAAAGATGATCATTTCTTTGGTGTTCTGAATGGCAGTATTCATACATGACTTGGGATTTTCACCCTCATTTGTTTCCTTGCGTTAAGTACTTGACAGCAACACTCTATACTTTCTGAGTTATATAAGTTAATTAAAATATGTGAGTACTAAAGCATTCATTAGAACTGAACACCTCTCTATGAAGTAGTAACTTGAATTAATGTCCCACACCAGTTGAAGGGTTTCCATTCTGTCAATGCTGAAGTTGGGTTGCTGGTCTTTGTCCAAGGGCTGTGCTCAGGGGATGTCATTCTGTTACTGCCGTGACAAAGCTAAGAGGGAACAGTCCTCTGCGGTGGGGCTCTCCTTCTATCTCGCCCTCCTGGAAAAGACCAAAGTCGGGCTTTATAGTTTTCAAAATGCTAATGGAATCACACTGAGGAGTAGGGTACAAGGCAAAAATTTAAATTCCCTTGAAAAACTGAATGAAGCCGCTTTTGAATTTATAATGATTATCATAACAAAATGCTGGCATGCGACATATCATAAACAGCTTCATCCTGGGACTTAGAACCAGTTCCAATCACATCTTTTCTCATGAGGACGGTAGAATATTACAAAAGACTTAAAATTTGTCACAGGATAAACATTTTTCAAAATTCCTTAATTGTTCATTCGGTTAATTTCAAAATCATGTAATTTTCAGACGTAGATTATTTTCAATAAACACGATCATGTGAGAAAGAAGATATAAAACAAATATTACAGCCACAATATACCTATTACCTGCCAAAATCATGTCAATTGTAAATCAATAAATTGGGGAAAACACTAGAAAGTTGTCTTTTGACAAAACAAACGCAAAAAATTTTTGATACATTGTCAAAGATCATCAACATGAATCAAGGTATCACTATTTAGTTAAATCCTACCAATCCTGTTAAAATCTATAACTGAAAATTGGAAAAGTTGAAATTGAGAAGAACATTCACTTAAGAAATTCAATTGTCCACTTTAATTATTGAGGGCAGAGGTGTCTTTTTGGGCATATACACTGTGCCAAGGAGAAACATCAGAACACCAGCTAACAAAGAAAGGTATCTGTACTTCTTTAAAACTGTGAAAAATTCAGAGGCAGACGAATTGAAACACTCCTGTACCACTCCACAAAGATCTGGCTCCTATGAACTCCAGGGTGGAAAGTGTGAAATCTTTTTTGCCCCTGAACTTTTCGCGGTCGAGCGGCTTCAGTCGGTAAAGCATGCAACCAACCTTAAACATTATGCAACATGCTATGGTGGGCTGAATTATGTGTTCTCTAATCTTTCGCATAAACTGTTTGTCAAATTTAGAACATTTAAAACAATTTTCTTTAACCAGACGTCTAATACATGTACCAATCTTTACATTTAAACTTGAGAGCAGTAGAATCCAAATGTGAGTTGAGCATGCAGT